>VXAB01006850.1:64550-210872 GCA_013399175.1 Odontophorus gujanensis | reverse complement strand
ATGCGCTGCATTATAAGCAAACACATTCTGAGTTGGTTTTATTTCATTCTTCACACTGTTATTTAACAGCGTCGGTTCCTAGCAGTTTACCTAGTGTGCTGAAGGATAAACTTCAAAATAAGAGGTGCAAGCTTTTCTGATGATACTCTATAAGCACAAAGTATGAGGAAAAAAAAATCCATTATACAACCAAAACCATAATTCAAATGTTGAGATTTAAGGCTAAGCAAAGGATAGAAAATTTGAGCAGTTGTTACTTGAGGAAATTGCAGGACAGTTTCACTATCTTGGAACTTCAAACAAATAACAGCAAAGGAATTATCAGGGAGTAGACAGGAAGTAATCAAGAACATATGATGTTGGCAAAGTTCACGTGAAACATCACTGTGTATTTTACAGACAAACTATTTCTTTTAGGGCATAGATTTATTCCTGAAATACTGTTTTGCAAATAGGTTCAGCACAGAATGTCAGTGAAGAGTTGATATAATTAAGACATAAAAATAAAGTGAGAAATAAGCAAATGGAAAATGGGTACTATGTCAGCTATTTTACTCAGGATTCTGGAATGCATCTGAGACTCATAGACTCATGTATGTTTAGGTTCCTCAGGCAGTCATGAACCTGATATTTGCTTAAAGCAGGAGGGACATCACTTGACTGCTCCCACCTTCTGAACTATGTGCCCAAGGTCAGTGTGTGAAAAGTAGTCACTAGTGAAGACAGAGGCAAAAATGTTGTTGCACTTTCTTCTTGCATAAAGTGCCTGTGTATTAATTGTCATGCAGCATGTGAAGTAAACAGTAAGAATTAGACAGCCAGTGTCACTTCAGTCTTCAGAAAGTATAAGAAGAAGGATGTGGGAAACTACAGGCCAGTCAACCTGTAGTGTCTCCTGTACGAGGAAAGACTGAGAGGCCTAGATCTGGTCATCTTAGAGAAGACTGAAAGGAGATCTGATCGATGATTATAAATATCTAAAGTTCAGGACACAATTGGATGAGACCAGAATCTTCTGTGGTGTGTAGTGATTTGACAAGGCCAGAAAGTGGAACATAAGAAGTTCCACACAAATATGAGGAAGAATGTCTTTACAATTAGAGTGACAGATCACTGGAGCAGGCTGAGAGAGGTTGTGGAGTCTCCTTCTCTGGAAATAATCAAGACCTGTGTGGATGCATACCTGTGCAACCAACTGTAGGGAGCTTGCATTAGCAGAATGTTGGACTTGATGTCATGAGGTCCTTTCCAACCCTGCAATTCTATGATTCTGTGATCTTGTGGAGACTCCACACTGAGCAGACCTAATCATATGCTAAAAAAGCTGAGATTTTGGCTCTGTCCTGCTCCTGTGGCTACCTGACTTCAGGTTAGTGCAGAGTATTGTTTGTAATTGGCAAGTGTGTGCGAGCATAGATACACTGTCTCTTCATTGTCCTATATGTGAAATTAATATATCATTCTTACATAAAAGCATACTATGAGGAAAGGTAGTCCATGTTACAACATTATATTGTCTTACATATGTTCTGAAAATATATTAGAACGCAAGAACTAAATAATACTGCTAAAGACAATCTTAGACCTAAGACCTGAAATGGAGAGTGTCTTCAACTGTCAGGCTGACAGATTACGCTGCTTCTCAAAATGCTGTCTCTTTCATATGTTCTAACTTTTTCAACCTTAAACTTGAAATGAAAAATATGTGGAATTTGAATGAAAAAGGCTGAGGGGAAGGGGAATTTTTCTTTTTATTTCTGGAGAAACTGGTTTCCTCAAGAAAAAAACAAAACTGTTCAGTTATAGATGAGCGCGTCAGCAGTAAAAAATAAATGCATCGATGCACTGATGAAATCCATTGTATAGCGAAGACATCAATGCATGAAATGAAATAGTCTGAAAAGACCTTTTCAGGTTTTATCTGACTGTTCTGTCAGGTATTAAATGACTGTATCTTTCAATCAGAATCTCCTTTTGTATTACTGCTATCTTTTAAGTTTTGTAATTCTACTTGAGGTTTGAGACTACGTAGGTAAGATTCTATAGATTATGTCTAAGTTCTTATTTTTTTTGCTGATTACTTGTGCTGAAAAACAGTGACATTGCTTCCAGAAAGACTTATTCATTTTTTTCAAAACATTTTAAAATACTCATTAAATAAGTATTTTTTTTAAAAAAGTCTGGGCACAGTGTCCAAAGATACTGCAAAACTTCTGTTTATATATGGAATATTTTCTTGCTGATAGCACTGACAGAATAAGCTGAATAAATTTTCCATTAGGTGCATTAAGATATAATGAAAGTAATTCATTAGTTGCTGAATAGCTTTCATCTATTAGTTGATTGAAAGCCTTCATTTTGTCAGTAGGGAAACTAAGCCGCTAAGTGCTGAGTACCTTTATCATTTCAAGGAGACTGGTAAAGATGAAGGCATTCATCATTTCTCAAAATTTCGAGAACGCCTTTCATAAAATCATTTATCTAGAGACTAGTAAGCTTCTCTTCAGGCATTATTGATCCTTTAGCTCTCATTTTCTTGCCATTCCTTGAAATCTGCAGATATTTTATTCAGAAGTACACGCTAGCAAGAAGAGTATTGAATATGATGCTATAAGTTTGCCATTCAGCTTTCTGAACAAGCAAAAAGAGGGTGAATGGCAAAGCTGTGTTGTGTATAATGTCTTTCCACTTATATATACTCTTATATAAGGTATAAGAAATAAGAAAGTTGCTGTTTCCCTTTTGTCTTTTATCTTTTTTTCTTTTTTTTTTTTTTTTTTTTTAATACAAAATAAAAATGAGTGAGGTAAAACTTTGGAGAAGTAGACCAGAAATCTTAGATGTTGCACTGTATCTTAGGCTGCCTATGCATCTTCATGCTGATGCTTTAGGTGACAATTCTGTCATAGTTTAACAAAATGCTTCCTGAAGTCGCAGAACTCTGGAAGCTGAAAGTGACCCCTGGAGATCACCTAGGTCAACCATGCTACTCAACCCAGTTACATACCTATATAAATAGAGTTAGTTTGATTGCACCACTTACATTTGTGCCTGAATAGGTTTTGAACATCAACATGAGGACTCCGTAAGCTCTCTGTTCCAGTGTTCAGTGTCCAATGTTAAAGAAAAAAAAATGTCCTGCATTGGTTTTCCTGACAGTGCTGACCCATGTGTGCTCAACTGGCTTTTCATCCCAATATAGAGCTCCATGAATTCCAAGTGCTCTCTCACTTAACAAGAAACACCTCATCCTCTCCTTCCAGCCCAAAGAGAGCCTATATATATCCACTGCAGTGCTCCGGCTGTGTAAGCTATCCCATTGGGTCTCCATCATTCCAATGAGATCAGAACCCTGCGACTGCAAGGGCTCTGATTCCTCATGCTTATTCCCCTTCCTGTAAGCACTGCTGTACAGGCACTTCAGAGAAGCATCCTGTTGTGATGTTTTCCCTGATAAGTTATGAAAGCTTCCCCCACAGCTCTACAAGAACTGTCTTGTAGACACATCTTTAATTATGTGCATGCACTTTGGGTAGGCTCCTTTCATTCCTGTTTGGTTGATATGAAATTTCTCATGTGTACATCACCCCATACCTTTTGTTTGCCAACCTGATCCACCAGTTCCTCACTTGATTTTTGACCATAATTTCCCTCCCCTGTTGGTCCTACTTTAAAGCAAAACTGCATTTCCCCATTTTGTTAACAAACAAACAAACAAGTAAATAAATAAAAGTTTGTTACCTAAACATGGAAAAAATATGAAGAGAATATTAGCAGTGAAAAAATTTTAATTTTCAATTTTAGTAATTTAAAATGGAATTAAATGAATTACTTGGTAAAGATTTAAATAAGGTAAATGTTGATAATAATAGTGTTAAGTAAAATAGTTTTGTGTACCAACTAATTAACTGGTTATCAGAAATTCTGATAGATTTGCAGAAGGATGAGGATGTAATAAGTCTATGGGAAACAAATTTAAAAAGCATTTTTATTTCTGTGTGCTCATCCATGTGCCAGCATGTACAGCTCTGTACATTTGTTTGGAAAAAAAATCCTTTTTTTTTTTAGTTCGCTTTATTAGTATGTGAAATCATCATAGAACCACTACCTCATTTTCTTCCTTCTTTCATGTATGAAATATTTTCAGTTGTGTGTGCAAAGGAAACTATTAATACATATAGTAATCATCTGTCATACATCATCCTTACTGAGGCATTAAATGGTTTTTAAGGCTCTCAGAAGAAAACTGTCAGTCTCACCCTTCTATCCTTTTTATAGTGAAATTTTGAAGATACCAAGGCAGGGGAAGCATGAACTTAATTTGAATAATACATTTAAAGGTATTATAGCATTGATTATACATCCTTAAAACTGTGACACAGGTTTTTGCAACAACAAAGCTGTGCTTTTATCGCAGCACGACTGACATATAGCTCAGTTAATTTTTAAAGTCTTCATGTGCTGCAGAGGCTCAAATAGCCATCAGATTTTATATAGCTAAATTGAACTTGCTAGCCTTACAACCTATTTATGTATACATTTTTTTCTTTGTCTTAATTTTTTTGCTCAGTACAATTCAATTTGATATCCTTAGTTCATGTATCAGGAGAAATATTAATTCTCCTGTATTCATTTTTCTGCCTTTCATGTCATTCACATTTGTCTCCTCACCATTTGATCACCTCTGTTCAGAATTTTTGAGTCCACATGTTTAATCTCTTCCAGCATGAAGCCCATTCTAATCCTTTTCTTATTCTTGCCCATCCTTCACTTTTTCTTCAGTACATCGTCTCTACCCATGAATATTAATTCCTGCTGTCTTGTGTATTCAGAAGAAGGAATGTTACTGTTGATTTACCTCCTGACAGTTGAATTTAAAATCTAGAGAAGCTGAATGTTTTATCTGCTGTCAGGTTTGCAGTCAGTGTAACAAAACTGGTGTGAATCTTTTGAGTCTGTAAGCCTTGCTATATATCTGAAGTTGTGAAGTAAATTTCAAGTGAAGTACTTATTAATTATATTACTGTGAATTTTAATGGTGTCAGGTATTTAACAACTCCTGAAATGATAGTAGGTGAGTACTATGGAGATTGAGAAATAGTTATTGCTTTATCAATATGCTTGACAGTGATGCAAAAGCAGACAGGAAGTCTGCTGCTACTTCAGGGAAGGAACACGTGAGGGAGACTATGCTATCCCAGTTGCCCATATGAGTGCTTAAGAGCGACCAAGGTAGGACCATCCTTGTGCTTGACCCTGCAGGCAGGGCCAGAGAGGGCTCAACCCTATATTAATTTTTTTTTTTAAATACGACCATGAGGAGCATTTGGTTACACAATATGCTCTTATTCAGTCTCAACACACCATCTGAAGAATCTCATATTCTCCTATGGTGAATTCAGTTGAATTCCTGTGGTGAATCTTTATTTGAAAATTTTACCCTCTTTGGTTTTAGGTACCTCTTTCAAACCTCTCTGTGCCTCATCTAAAGCTTAAAAAAAAAAAAAAAAGCTTTAGAAATGATAGTCATGGCAACAATAAAGAATGTTGAGGATTTCATCATTTATAAATAATTTGAAAATGCTATGTTATTATTTAGATTCACTGACTTGTTTTGCTGCTGCAGTATTAAATGAGAATAAGTAAGAATGTTAATAAGAACGAGATTTTGATTTATGATTTTCTGACATTTTTTCTGTAATGAGTAATTAATAGAAAGTGACCACACTGTACTAACAATTAATTAGTTATCTTAGAATAAAACATCATAGAGGATGAGTTAGAAGGCAGGAATCTTGCATCTCAGAACTTTTATCTTTTTCACATTCACATGTCTTAGATGAAGTGTGGTGTTTGACAGCCAAACCTATCGGTGTGTTTTCCATTGAATTGGTGTTCATATTTGATTCACTGTATAGTCTTCCGGGCACTTTTAAATGTATAGCTTGGAGTAGCATGATGTGGGAATAGAACACAGCAGAACTCTTATTACAGAAGCTTTGCAGCTCAAAAAACCCACCACAACTCACTGTATTTCCAGTTGTGAACATTGCTTTTGCCTTCAAAATCTCTTTGTTGATTCAGAACAATTCTCTGTGCTCTGAGAAGGGTGATTTAGTTTATCCACAGTAAAAAAAAAAAGGCATCTGAAAAAATAGGTAGTACATCAGTAGTAACTCAGTGGTAGTTCTTTTACTTGCTGTTTACATTAGATCATAAGTAAATAATGGATTTATCATGTCATACTGATTTATTGATCCTCCAGGATGAAACCATTTTAATGCAAGTTATTGATGACCAGAAATTTGCTTTTGCACATTGCAGCAATTTCTGTTGATTTAATCCAAACTTAATAATTTTGTTTCATAAGGAAGAAATCAAAAAAAGTCTAGATTCACAGAACTGGAACCCTTTTTTAACCAACTTTGGTGTAAAGGGAGAAGTGAATTCATAATCTCTACTGAAAAGAGCCGACCTACCAACACAATAAACATCCGATAGCAGGTGCTAGTTCTGTGGGATTGTTCTCTTGATGTTCCTCTTCCATGGGTCTCTGCTTCCAAATGCCTCTGTGTGAGGCATGTTATCCTTCAGTGAGAGATTTCCTCAATGACTGATGAAGAGTTACATGTATATATATATATATATGCAGCACAAACATGAGTAAACTGTACCTCAGGATAGACCTGGTGGATAGAGAACTCCTGAAAGATAATGGTATTGGAAAGTTGCATAAATTGGATCCAAGTTTCCGCAGTATGGGATTGATTCCTAAGCACTTGCGCACAAGAGGATATTACTTTCTAGTTTCAGAAATGTAGCTCTTCATTCCCATTGCTTGTTTTCTTCTGCTTTTGCATGAGAGATTAGTAGTTGGAACAGAAAAATAACTAGCTGCAAGTTCTGATTTTATATAATATACCAAAAACAGTTTGACTCATTTTCAATTCCATTAGCCTACATGATTCTATGTGCTTTTTGTCCCATGGACTTGTACCTTCTTTTTTGTCCTGGTGGCCTCTTTTAAAAATTTATAGTTATATAATAATATAAATAATATAATATAATATATATTAAAACAATATATAATATAAATAAAAATAATGTAACAATATAATAATTTGAGAGGGTATATAGAAAAAGATATATTCTAGTGCATAACTGTGGGAAATCCAACAGGCTAGATTATATTAAAACTCTGTTATGTAGGGAAATGTTTGCTAGTATTACGAATTTTAGCCTGGTAGATTGAAGAACTGAAAAGAAAGAGAGACAAAGAATCATACAGCTGTAATTTGTCCTCAGCTCTGAACTATTTCTTAAGCATTTGACACCACTTACATGCTTACACTACAGCAACAACTTGCTGGAAGACAATCATTTTAAACTGTGGGTTTGATAGTTTAGGACTTGTTAGTCTGGGACACACTGATTAGAAATCAGTGTTGACTCAGATTCTTAAAACTTGTGATTTTCAACTGTAGTTGGAAAAAAAGCTTTCTGTCCTGCAGATGGGAACAAATGTTAGGATTGGTGGGATGGGGGTGGGGTTGGTGAAGGAAACTGGAGGTTTATTGTTGGTGCTTGGTAGCCTGGAGTGTTCTAAGAAAACCCGGGATGTAATTAAGCTCAAACATTCTGTACATGCTAGGCATTTACATTATTTTAAAATTAATAAAATATATTTGTAGCAATTCATGTCCACTTATTTATGAAAGACAATAAAATGGACTTTGAGCAAAAAAAAAAAAAAAAAAGNTGAGCAAAAAAAAAAAAAAAAAAAAGGTGTAGAAATGTGTAAATGATCAATGGTTTCTGTTTCCATTTCTCTTCAGTACTTACATGCTAGTATATAACATAAATTTGGAGGTATATGAGATACTCTAGAAAATGGAAAGTAAACATGTTTCAATTTAAATTGAAACCTAAGGTGAATCCAGTCTAGATAGTTTACCTTTGGTATCAATGCCACGTAGCCATGGCTGCTGTGCTTATTCAACACACTTCTGGGATGTTCCTGATTCTGCAATAGGCAGACACATTCTCCTGTGATGCGTTGAACGGGTCGCTTTGGCTATGAAGACAGGCAACAGGGTTAAGGAGCATCTATTTAGCCACATAAAAAGCAACACAGATGATGTGCTTTCCCAGTGTGTTTGTGGTGGGTGTAGGAAATCTTAAGTGAACAGAAGGCCTGCTATTTTATTTTGAGAGCTACTGTCATCCTACTATTCCACGGTATGGAATTGCCAGGACCCCAGATCATTAGATTTGGATTCATTAGATTTGTTGGAAGTCAGATAATTCCTTGAACAAAATACAAGCTTAGAGGGGAAATACAAACAAACAAAAAAAAAACTGAAGACAAATAATAGGGAAATATAGATTTTTTAAACTGCAGATATTCAATTTTTTCAATATAATTGCATCTCAAAATGTTACATGAGTAATATGCCTTCAGGAGGTAGCATCTCAAAATGAATAGTTTTAATGTAAGAAGAAATGATATAAATCATATAACTTCAAGCACATTTAATCTTTATTTTAATGTCAGCAATGAACATGAAATCTTTGTTTTTTTTTTTAAAGCAATGCAGGTCTCAATGACAGTGCAAGAATTATTCAGAAATGTCAGTGTTTTTCAGAATTTATTCTATGATCTGGTCAGCTTCTATGGAAAAATGAATTCATGGAGGTCCTGTAGCTTTTTTTTTTTTTTTTCAAAGATTATTTCTAAAATAATTTCATTTGAATATCTGCTCACTTCTATTTACAGTTTATTTGAGAAATTTAACTATTCCTCTTTTGCATTCTGTGATGACAAGGGGAAATGGCCACAAACTGATGTATGCGTCAGTGTCTAACAAATGTGCATGGGAACTTCTTCACAGTGCAGTGACAGAGCACTGGCACAGCTGCACAGAGAGGTGGTGGAGTCTCCTTCTCTGGAGACGTTCAAGACCCACCTGGACATCGACCTGTGCAACCTGGGCTAGGGAGGTGCTTTGGCAGGGGGTTGGACTAGATGATCTCTAGAGGTCCCTTCCAACCTCTGCAATTCTGTGGTTCTGCGTAGCGCTTCATCTGCTAAATGAAACTTGCTTGTTTCCAAATACTGGTGGAATCTTATCACAGTTGATAATGTTCACTTTTTTTTTTTTTCTATTAGTTTGAGACGGAGTCATATTGTACTGTTTTCGTACAGTCCCTTTAATTTACCTGAGTAAAGGCTAGTTGTGCAATATGTTTACTCTTCTCATCTAGAAGGAGGAATCTGCGTTGTTTTTTTTTTGTTTTTTGTTTGTTTGTTTGTTTGTTTTTTTACTTGGTAGGAGTAGAGTACCTCTAATGATTATGTTTTGATTTATTACTGTAGATTTCTCCTGTAGGGTAGTTCCTCTGTATAGAGATAGAAGGTTTCTCTAGTAAGTATCCATTTTTTTCTAGCAGTTATACATCTCATGTATTTGGAGTGTGAGGTAGATTCTTTGGAATGCTCCCAAGCACGAGTTCAGAACTGCCTCAAGTATAGTAGTGCTTAGGTTGTTAAACACTATTAATTCTTATCCTTTAAACTGGTAATACAGGTAAAACAGGTGATGGAAAAAATGTAAGAGAGAACTTCGTAGTTATCAAGCTTCCCTGTGTTGAGGGTCTGATATTTGGGGTAGAAAATTTCTAGGACCCATGTCCAAGCTACCAACTTGATCCAACAGAAATTAGTTCAAAGACTCCCACTCAGTCCTGTTTCATTTGCAGTCATGGTACTTAATTATACTTAATTTAGATGGAGGAAAACCATGGATACACATTTATTGGCAGATTGTTTATCCTGAGGTCAAACTTTTCTCAGTTAAATACTCTGTGAAGTTATTTTACTATTTAAAATTTAATTAGGCTTTCCGACCCCAGAGAAAAGACAAGTAAGGCTTGCTTAAAAGTAGTTCAAAGTTATAGTTGAATCTGTAAATACAGGTATTACTACAAGTATCTTCCTTTGGGTCAAAACAGGAGAAAAATATTTTTAGTGATCTGTTTTTTCTTAATTATATGATGGATGGGTAGCATTTACCTGAAACTTGAGGAAGGTTAAATGAATTCTTATTGAGTCTACTGCAGTGTTGGCACCCGATTAACTCACCTCGATATACAGAAAGAATAGTTGGCAAACTAAGAAAATAGTATTATCTAAGATTGAGGCTCCATACTAAGGGAAAAACCTGTGAGTTAGAAATGTCTTAGGTGAAAAAGTCATCCAAAGAATTAATAACTCAGAATCAAAAGCAATGTAACTTTGGACTTCAGGAAATGTAAAGAACTTATGTCAAGCTATTAAAAAGCATATTCATCAAGATCTCTTATGATTATATGAAAAGATTTATAATGGTATATTTATTTTTCATTAGTTTATTTGCTATGCTAGATTATAAAATTATTTTTATGTTTGTTGTACTTTAAATTGTTTCAAAACATGCAAATGCCTTCTGAGATCATGGTGATGGATTGAAGGACTAGAGATTCTTGCTCTGTTGCTAGGTCACTCAAAGCTGTAAATCCCTTACTTCAGTTAACAGGTAACAGCCCACTTGGCACAATCACAATCAGCTATATCATCGTGACTCTCACTTGTCTTTAGCAAGATGAGCAGTGAGATACTGTGCAAGAACTACCAAATGTCAAATTATACTGATTACACAAAAGAAAGCAAGAATTTAAAATGTGTTACATTCACATTTTGAAATGCCATTGTCTGGAAAACTGAGCAGAGGGTAAGGAAGATAAATTCTTCAAGTTAACCAGATATTTCTCAATCGATGTTGTGAATTAATGTCTTGATAGAAAGCTACGTAGGACCTACATTCTTTCATTGTGCACACATCTTCTTCATAGAATTCTTAATGTTTATGTCAAATCATTTTTGTTTTCTGCTCAACAGAATACTAATCTGCTTAATCTTTCCTCCTTCAAAAACTGTTCAGAACCTGCTTCCCTGCTTCAGTACCTGTAAGACCTTTTTGAGAGGGAGGACAGGGCTGCTACCAAGTGAGCGCATAATGAAAATGTGGTTACTCTGGAAGTATTCTCACATATTTGTTTCCATGGCAACTACAACAAATACAAAGAGCGCCATAACATTTCGTGATAGACCAAAGTTACGTAGTTGCAGTGTAGCAGTCAGAGTTGATGGTTTGTTGGGGTCCAAGGAAATACAGAAGAATCTCTTTGATGGGGAATTCACGTGTAACCATTCCATTGACTGCTGTTTTGACTCTGATTCATAGTGGTGATAGCACATCTCTGCATCTCATCACTAGTAATGACGTGAAAGAGAAAGCTGTCTCATATTGGTTCAGTAGATCCTGACCAACTTGCATATGGTGTTCTTTCTGTTCTTGTGAGCATTTGTGGGACTCATCTAATGCAAACTCTGTGATATTCCAACATTACCATCATTGTTTCCAATGCATTGAAGCTGATATCCTGCTCCATACATAGTACCTGGTTGTAACCTACTGATTTGCACAAATGAGCTGATTGGAATACTCTTCATTTCTGAGGTGAGAGAGAGCTGTGCGTGGCTGTCCAGAATGTGGCTTGTATTTCATTACACTGGCGCCCCTGCTGAAATGCACTACCCACCACTTCACTGTGCTAACAGCCACTGTTGCTCTCCTAAAGCATTCAGCAAGCATCAGTGAATTTAATATGTGCAATACTGTCTGCATGGAGAAATTCAGTTCCACACCTTTGCTTCATACACTCTGCCATGTCACGCACCATTGTGTCAGAGTGCCCCTCTGCTGCCATCTGTTGGACAGCAGCAAAATGTAATGGAGTATTGGTGAGAAGGTTCAGCCTCTACTTCCATACCACTACCATCCTCCTCTGACACTGTGGGCAAGCACAATAACATAGGAGGCATTACTTTTCAAGCTGCCCTCATATGTATATACCCTAGCAATGGATTTTGTTTTGCTCTCAGTGCATTTTGTGTCATTCTTTTATGTTTGGTTTGTATTTTTCAACAGAGTTTCTGTGTAAAGAAGTAATTACAATGACTCTTTGCTAAGAACAATAAGCTATTTAGGACTCCATCATCTCATGGATTATTAATAGCCCATCAGTATTTTACCAGCTTAGGTAGGTAATGAAAGGTACTGCAGCCTGCAAGAGGCGCAGTGCGAGTCTCGGGTGGTGCTGAAAAAAGTACTTCTTTCAATATGTGACTGCAGGACTTCCATTTCCTGGGTAGCTAAAATTTTGATGCTCTCTTCATTACATATGAGGTTTACAAACTGCTAATTATGTGAATCCCTCAATGTACACTTGCAGCACTTTTAAATGTGATTTTGATGGCCTGCTCTCCTGCTTGTAAGAACACATTCAGTACAGTCTGTGAAATGGAAAGGTCTTGAAGTAATGTGCTTACAGGTGGATTACTAGTTTATGTCGGTCTATCATCCACTTCAAGTTGCTTACATTTTACTTTTCTTTCATTACTCAAAAATGTATAAATTTTTCAATCTGTAGAGATGTGGTTTGTCTTTCTTCTGACTTTATGGAATATAGCCATTTAAAGTGTTTTGAAGGAACCGACAGCCTCCAGTTAAAAACATTGTATAGGTATGTCCGAAGTTACAAAACATCAATAAAAATGTTCTCGTTATGGAAATGATCTATATAATTTCTTCCCATACTTATCACTAAAAGCTCTGTCTAAATGAATAGGTTTTAAAGGAAAGTAAAAGCTGTTTGGCTACCTCAAGCAAAATATAATAATTCTAGAGCTGAAGGTACCTGGTTTATCCTTAAGTCAGACCTCCTGGTCATCCAGTCTAGGGACTGATAGCTGTGTTTAGTGTATTTGAAGTACTCTGCCACCTGCTTGTAAAGAATCAAGCTTTGATTTATACTGAATTAATTTAATTTGTCTTTTAATCAGTCATTAACTTTAACCATAGGTTTCAGTCCTATAAACAGCAGTGGTGCACGTGAAAGTGCATGGCTCCATTTCAGTCCTTAAACTGATAGCTCAGTGGCAATTCAGTATTCATCCATGCAGTAGATACACCTCAGTATTGTGCTATTTTGCCCTGTAGTAAAAATCCATTGGGAAACAAAGCTCACTTTGTTCCTGTACATTGATTTGGATTCGAGTGAGTTCATTAGTGAGTGACAGTGGAAAGCAAAATCCCTATGTCCATGTACAGTGTACCCTGTTATTCCAATTTACACCTCCAGGAGACATCATCGTCATCCACAGATTTTCTCTTGACCAATTTGACATGGTAAGAAAGTTATTTGTTTGGCTTGTTTGCACAGAAAATATAAGGTGCAGGGCAGCAAGTTTCCTGAGGGATGACAAACAATGCCACTCCTATCCTCTGGCAGCAGAGTCCTTCCTGAAGTGTGGAATTTTCCTTATACTGGAAAATCACTGATTTAGAGACTATATGTTGATACTCTGTTAAGTGAATGTTCAGTGCACTCCACCAATTGGGTTCAATATACATTTTATGTATTTGGAGGCTAAATTCTTCTGCATGATGAGTATTACTTAATTTGACACTCATTGTCCACCCGTTTCTCCATGGATGTTTTCTTGGTGTTTAAGTGGCTATGTTTTCAGAAGCTTGTACTAGGTTGCAAGAGGACAGTTTACAAGATACCAGCTGGATTATTTTTGTATATAATTTGCAATAACAAAAGTAGCAATTATGTCATATGCTCTGATCGCCATAGCTAATACCCAGAATGAGTCTGTATTTCTGGCAAAGCCAAACTGGGCTAGAAATAATATTCCTCACAAATCATTAGGTTGCTTTAATCCTGAAATTATTTGGATTTAAAACTCGCTCACTCAAATCCATTTTCAGTTTTGATTGTAAATTATAGTGTGTCTGATTTTCGTATTATTCTACTCTCATTACATACATGGACAGAATATAGAAGGAAGTGAATACTGGATTTGGTTTCTAGCAAAGGAATATTTCCTTTCCTAATTGTCTATCATGTAGACTAAACAAATGGTTTTATAGCCATCATTAACAATTTTCAGAACTCACATTTCAAATCTGTTGATCGCTGCTCTACTTTCTTCTGTGTCACAAGAATGATTTGACAATAAAGACAATATTTTTAATCAAGAGGAATACGACTGCAAAGAAAAATAAAATGTAGATTCAGTAAATGCCAAAATGACTGAATTGGACAAGCACAAAACATTCAGACACGATTTGCTTTTAAGTGTCAAAATTATAAGAATTCAAAAGCTAGTGTTTTCATGGTAAAATTCACAAAAAATGGAATTAATGACTTTTTTTCCTAAGGCAATTAAAATATAGTTGGATTGTCCTTAACAGCATAGCATGAACTCATAAAAGGAGTTCCTTTTGACAGTTCCTTATGACAGAGATAGTTCATTTTAATCTCTTTAATTCCTTTCCAACAAGTACTAGAGTCCTGTGGCTGAAATAATCACTACGTACATTGAAGGAAAGTATCACAAAATGTGTTTTCCTTTTTTAGTCGTACTGTGACCAGACAAAATCTGAACTAGAAAATATTACATTAGAATGGAGTTCTTTTTCACAAAGTGAAAAAGAATACTTGTCTCTGTGTCAGAGATATGTCAGTCTACCATCTTTTAACGTTGGTTAGTTGAGTAGATACTTCAATTTTTCTTAAAGAATCAACCTTTTAGTTTACCAAATATTTAATGCTTTGATGAATAAAGCTTTATTGAAATAGCTCCTGAACTACCACAGAGTAGAGGAATCCTTGAAAAAATATGGCAACGTAGAGTTAGAGTGAGAAAAAAAATACTTCTTTTTTCAATGGATGAAGAAGGGCAGGGCTTTTGGAAATCATGAAAATTGAATATGTACGTAATAGAAAAGATGAAGCCAAGTGAATGTGTATATCTATGAGGTAGCTACATCAGATGGAATTTAGAAGCTCTATTGGATTTTGTCAGACTGGATGTAGTGAACTTTTTCAGAGATTCATTTTAAGAAAGCTTCTAGAAAAACCTGCTGTGATAAGACTGTATGGCTAACTAGGCTTTTAAACAAAGAATTTTCATTTCTGTTTTGTCTATTCATTGTGTAGAATGAAATCCCTTGTCAGTACTCTGACTTTTTTTCTAGGCAACTACTAAGAGAAACAAAGGGCTACATTCGGTCAATAATTTTTGGGAGAATACCAGAAATTTATGGATACCATGAAATTATTTGGTCAATCATGGGATAATTGGATTTTAATAAAATCTTAATTACATCTCAGAATTAGGCAGATATAGCTAGAATTCTGTACTGAAAAAAATACAACTCTGGAAATGTTGAGAAATTATAAATCGAATTATGGCAATTTTGGCATTCTTTGAAAAATACCTTTAATAGTTTTAATTACCCTTTAATTATACTATTGATTAATGGAAGACAAAAATTTTGTCAAAATGAAAAAGTTCTTACTTGAACTATCTGTTCTCATAGTTTTATTTCTTAGCAAGCACTGATACTTTTTTCCCATTCAGATTAAAATAAATTTCAAAACCATAAAAAACTTTTGCAAAATAGAAGTAAAGCCTATGTTGTTATTATATGAGTGTGAGAGAACAAATGACATGGAGAAGTGCCTTTTTTATCACTGTAGGGTAGGCTATTACATATATGTTTTGCTCATAAAAAAAACTATAGTTATGTCTGCAGTTCCTGAGTAGCTGTTTCACAGGAGATACTAGGTAGCCCTGTCACACCAAACTACTTCTGTATGTGATGCTCTCAAGAGCAGTAAGAAGATGAACAGGCCTGAATTTTTTGCTTGATCAAAGGATTTTTAATGAGGAAGGAAAACAGGGAAGTCAGTTGCTGAACTTTTCAGAAATGGTTCAACTATTCTTTTTCATTTGTTTGGTATGCTTCTTGATGTACATTTTCTGCATTTAGAATGTGTACTTGTTTTTTCAGTTGAATTTATCCTTTCCTTTTTCTAAAATATTGCTTGACAGATCAGTATTTAAGTAATTCGTTTGTTTTCCTTTCGTTCACATTGTTCTTAAAGTGAAAACAGGAAAATAGTACATGCCGCAAGAACAGAAAAACAGAATGATGTAATTGATTGCTGAAAGCTTATCATATGGTAATACAATTGTTAAGAACAACTTCGTTACCTGAATACAGATTTCTTACAGAAGTGTAGCTACTGGCAAAAATCTGTTTTTGTGGAGGCAGTTATATTTTTTGTATTTAATGGAGCTTAATCCATGAGAGCAATTTGAAGACCAAGTGAGCTAGAAACATAGTTCATATGTGGTATTTCAATTTCCAAGATGCTGAAGGGCTATTAGAAGTTCAGCTTCACTGTTCCATCACCACAGGGAAGAAAACAGTGGAGAAATCACTGAATGAGTTAGGCTTTGTTCTCTGAAGTGTTCCTCCTTGCATTTTCATTGTGAATGGAGGAGTAATCCCCTACTTTGATCAGCATCCTCATCTGCCATTCTTCAGAGCAGGCTGCAGGCTGTAAAAATACATGAAGGCTCACTTTTAAAATTGGTATTCCTTTTTACTGTCATTGCTTACCTGGAAATGTTGTTTCTCTCAATATAATGTTAAATATTTTTGTAATTACTACTTTAGTCTTCAGTATTTGAAGAATAATTATATTTATTTAAAGTTCTCCTTGCCTGGCAATAGCTACTTCTGAACTGATACACTGCTGTGTTTTGGCTTTGTTGTGTTTTGGATCGTGTGATCTGATAAGCCAGAAGAAGCCTCTAACAATGCAAATGTGGATTTAAAACTATTAATAACAGATGACATAAGAAAGCTATATTAACATAGAAAACACATGTTTTGTATACTTAAAAATTGAATGACAATATTTTGGGATAAAAGAAGTGGTTTCCTGAGAAATAACTTTTTTTTTTTTTAGACTCTGCTGTATCCTATAGTTTTGAGGGGTTTTTGAAGGCAAAATGACTCATTACCTCTCTGTAGCTTTTGTAGCTGAAGGTGCTTTGTATAACTAAATCCGTTCCTTGTTTTGCATTTCCAGTAAAAATAGGTGCTTGTATTTTCTTCTGCAAAGTATTTGTAATATTGGCCTGTACACAGGGTATCAGAATTTGTTCTGGCATTTGTCTATTGAATTTTGGCATTTTGCTTTCTCCTTTGAAAAAAATCCAAACCTTTCTGCAGTATTGTTTTGAAATGTCAGTCTGGAGCCACAGAGATCAACTTTCCAGTTGAGCTGGCCTAAATCACTGCACAGAGTGTACTATACAGTATCATCAAGATTTTCCATTCAGTATTGTATGATGTTATACTGTAGGTATTAACCTTAATCCTTGCTTAAGTTAGGTACACTGTCAGCTGTAGTTTTTAAACATGCCACATGATTACAGGTTATTCACCAGAGTTCAAAGTATGCTTTAATTTATGCTTTGTCTAGAGAATACAAGAAGAGAGTTAAACTACATTCTGTTTCAGCAGACTATTTCCTGTTATTTTGTCCAGCATTTTTGATGCTGGCACTGTATTACTCACTCTGAAATACTTTCTCTTAAATAACTTGTAAAATAACCTTGTGGAAGATTCTTTGCAATGTGATGGTTATTAACATTTGAGTTGCCAGTAACTTAATTGACTGAATATTCTATGTGATTTCAGTATACTTTATATGAAGACTCTGCTTTTTCCCTCTTGGTGAAAACGTACGTAAGAATGGAATGATTTTCCTCAGCTTTAATATTATATAGCTTGACACTGTTGAAAGGTGGATATTGTTTCTTTTATAGCAGCCTAGCTGTGTCTCTATACTTAGATGTTCATTAATTTTCCTTAAGACTATAACTTGTCCAGGTAACTCCGGATTTAATAATAATTGCACAGAACTGGCATCGATTTTCAAGCAAGTTCAAATTATGCTAAACAAACCCAAAAGCTTGCCATTTACTCATTCAATATAAACATATGCCTCTAGAGTTTGTAGTACCACACATTGCGACCAATCTGGAAAGGTTTGTATGTGCTGTATCTGAAACAGTACAAATAAATAGGACAAATAAATTTGAATCTTAATTAGATATTCACAATTTCATAATTACAAATGCAATCATTAGTACTGAACATAGATAATGCCTCAATACAGCGTTATGCACTACTTATGAGGCCAGACTTCGTCCGTTCACAAGCACTTTGTTTGAACAGAGACTGTGAACTATTTCCTCACTCTGGTGACTTCATTCTGCAGTTAGGCAGGACCATGAGATGTCAGTGTTGTACATATATGTAGTAAATGAGGATCTTCAGCTATGTCCATTGTGTCTATTTAATATGATTAGAAACTTATTAATTAATGAGCCAAGGTAAACTGTATGAGTTTCAATAGGGCCAAGTGTCAGGTCTTGCATTTTGGTCATAATAACTCCAGGCAGCCTTACAGTCTTGGGGAAGAGTGGCTGGAAAGCTGCCTGACAGAAAGGGGCCTTGGTGTACTGATGGACAGTTGGCTGAATATGAGCCAGCAATGTGCCCAGGTGGCCAAGAAGACCAATGGCATCCTGGCCTGTGTCAGGAATGGTGTGGTGAGCAGGACTAGAGAAGTAATCCTCCCCCTGTACTCAGCACTGGTGAGACCTCACCTTGAGTACTGTGTTCAGTTTTGGGCACCTCAATACAGAAGGGCAACAAGACTTGTAAAGAGCTGGAGAATATGCCCTCTGAGGAGTGCCTGAAGGAATTGGGGCTGTTTAGTCTGGGGAGGCTGGTGGGAGACATAATTTCTCTCTTCAAATACCTGAAAACTAATTGCAGCAAGAGTGGGGTTGGTCTCTTCTCACTGTTGGCAGGTGACAGGACAAGGGGAAATGGCCTCAAGGGGCACCAGGGGAGGTTTAGGTTGGATATAAGGAAAAACTTCTTTACAGAAAGGGTTGTTAAGCCCTGGAATAGGCTCCCCGGAGAGGAGGTTGAGTCACCATCCCTGAATGTGTTTAAAATCTGTCTGGACGTGGTGCTCAGGGGCATGATTTAGCAGTGGGCTGTTAGGGTAGTACTGTTAGGTTGACAGTTGGACTTGATGATCTTGAAGGTCTTTTCCAACCTGAGTGATTTCTATTATTCTCCGTTTGATTTTATGTTGTCAAATAATTTTTGCAGGAATAGAGGTTTTGAAAGAGGGTAGAAACAATTTTAAAAAGTCATTATTTTCATTGAATAAATTACTCTCTAATTTGATATTCTTAGGGCAGCTCCCTACTCCTATGCATCTCTGTCATTATCAGTGTGGTTAATCTTTCATATTTGAAACCATCTTTCAGTTTTGTACTTTGGACAAAAGTAATGTTATGGGTTTGTGAAGGGTTTAAACTTCGATTTCATCCTAAGTGTAAGGAAGAGCTGAAATAACTCAATACTTTGTGAAAGGAAAAATGCTAAGATCTTGGGTATTGAGATGTCACATTATCTCGTTTCTATATGATTTACAAAAACCGTTGTCAACACTCCTGACCTGAGGTGCTTTCCTTTAGTTTGGAGGACAACACTTAAATATCTGACAATTGGCTTGCCTGTATCTGTGCTTGTTGGTGCAGCCTCCTGGGATTTGTAGTTGCTGCATTTTGTTCTCTTTACTTCTCTGTGATTCAGTTTTACTAGCTGAAAAAGCCCCCTGGTTCACTGAGTTGGGCAGCTCTCAGGTGGCACTATGATGATTCAATTAAAGAAGGATATTACAGTGATTGTTGACATGTGTAGTCCATGCAAAGAGCAGCTCACATGGGAAGAAAGAGACTGAAGCTACTAAAGTGGGTCTGATGAGGTAGTTCAGCTATTCATCTAAACATACAGATTTTTACCTCAGTGAAGCACAGCAAAAGACTTTCTTCCCAATTCTCTGTGCCTTGTAATTATAGGCTTTTTAGCTGATGGGCTTTTCAACAGAAAATCTCTAGTAGAATTGACAGTATGTGAGGGAGCATGTGTAGTAAAATGGAGTTTCAAAAGAAGATAACTGTTGAAAGCAAGAGCAAGTATAGGTAATTCATTAACAATGTACTACTAACTACTGATTCATATGAAAAATGCTTCTTATGAAGCAGTAATGCCAAATTATGAGCAGAGAGATCATTTTTGCAAGATTTTTATGCTTAATAATGGAATTCATATTTGGATTTAGAAGTTTAATGGTCTGGGTCATCCCAAACCATGTGTTTTTGAAATTTAAGAAGCTATAAAAACTCTGCTCTTGTGCTCCTAGTAGCTGGATTCACTTCTCTCAGCTGTAAGTACATAATGGATAGTAGGATGTGTTCGTTGTCAAGCTTTCCACTGTCCATCATGGAGATACCTTTGAGGTAGAAACTGATTGAAGATAGAGGAGGTGAATTGTATCCCTTGTGGCAGAAACCTCTGATGACCATCCAAAAAGAAAATTAACCAAATTAGCTAAATTTAGATCAAAAACAGTTCTTCCTCAGACCTTTAGAAGTATACTCAACTGAAAACTCTCACCTTTGCTTCCATCTTGATAACTTTCAAGCCTTTTCTCCTACAGTCAGATAACACTGCCTGTGGGCTTGTCAGCTGTCAGTAGGTTCTGCCCCTGTGGTAGTTCATACACTTCTCCATTCCTAGCTCTCACAATCATAAGTTTTTCTTCATGTAAGGTGCATTCTCACTGTTTTCATACAGTTTGTCTTTGAAATAAATTTGACAGTGCCTAGTATATCAAGACCAAGATTGGAAATTATCTTCATAAGGATGTGAATGAAAGTTTAAATAACATTATTGTGTTTTAAATTTTGTCTGAGTTGCCTTAGGCTTCAGAAGTTTAATCAGTTTTGCCAGGGTTTAGAACTGACTCAGCAGTAAATAAATGACACAATTTTAGATGTTTGGAATTAGAAAAGCACCTGCAAAATCATGGCTGCATTTCTAATATACTTTCCCTGTTAATTCTGTAATGATGTCTGAGAAGTGGTATGAAGTGTGATTATATAACTTATTTTTTCTGATGCACATCAAGCTTTATTTTAAGAATGGTTATGAGGCAGTTGTTTGTGTTTCCTTTGAGTTCTCCAAGCTGGCTTAGGGCTAAAAAAGTTAATCCCACTGCATGGTAAAGCTAGTCTGGTTTAGCAAGGTAAGCAGAAGATGAAAGACTAGGAAAACCTAATTGTGAGGGAAATGAAGGAGCTATTTCCCTTTGGAGCATCAGGTCAGGTGACTCAGATGCAAACAGAAATAAGGAGAATTTATATATAAGGCATGAGCTTGTGTTTCCTAGATTAGAATTCTTAAGCAAAAATAGATGAAGATTTTTGTTTGTGATTCTAATTAAACATTTTGCCCTTTTCATTGTCTTAAGTCATTGTTGATGAATGGCAGCCTTGAGTGCTGCTTCCCAAACATAATTAAATGAGAACACGTTTTCTGTGGAAGAGATTATACGTTTGCTGCATTTAAAACAGCCAAAACTGAGGAAAAAGGAGCTAAATGTACTTGAGGTTAAACTGTGCACCTTTGTAGGCTGGACTAGATGACTTTTAATCTTTAATTTGAAGTTTTCCTTTTTAAAAAATTTACACAGAAAGGTTTAAGATGACCATAAAACGCAAATGACCTTTTCAGTCTTTCTTTTCAAAAGGGATAAGACCGATATAATATGTGTATATATATATATACATATATATATGACACATATAAGTTCTGACAAACAGAAAAGAATACCAGTTCAATTATAACTATTAAGGTGTGTGTTGTGCTTTATCTCGTGTCAGTTCATTTCCAATTATTATTCAGTAATCTTTCTATGCTGAACTAACCAAGCTGCTCACAACAGTGATGTCTGTCGTGTGAACTGACTTTTGCAGAAAAGGTGATCACAATTGACACAGAACAGTATTTTGAGCTAGATCTGCAGGAGGTGTGTAATTTTGCAGCACAGCCATCCAACATCCCTCTGTCCTAGTCATGTTTTGTGCAGTTTAGCTTAAAACCTGTCCATGACGCACATTTAGGGAAGCATATGTGAATGTCACTTAACAATTTATTCCACATACATGCTTGTAATTTTTTGCACTTTTGTGCATTCCTAAGAAAGAAGTCACTGCATATCACCTGGAATAACATGTTGCAGAATTGAGTTCCACAGTTATATGAGTACTTTTTATAATGTAAATATGCCTTTATCATGTTGCTTTACGTTGCCCAAGGTAGCATACATTGTAATTCACTCTGCAGTTCCTCTAAGCAATATTCCTGTAAGCTTGCAATGCACTTACAGAATTTACTTTGGTACATTTCCACAAAAACCCATATATCTCAAAGTGTACTTTATTGTTTGAAACAAAGATACACACTTGAATTTGAGAGACTTTGTTCACACTTAGAAGCTCATCAGGATGGTTTCCCAACTGAATTCAGGAGCTGAAAGAAATTTTCACTTATTGTATGGGCAATAAATGTAGGGGTAGATTCCTTTTTGCAGACAACAGCCTGTCTACTTAACAGTTTCTTCAGAAACGTTAGTAGCTTTTTCTTCTTAATTAAATTTCGTATTAAATGTATGTTATGAACTGACACAGACGAAGAATATTGCTGCCTTTCTTTGGAGTTTTATTTGTATATTCTTTAAACGAGAACAGTAATCTCAGTGTTCCACATCTTGCTCAATGCTATACTGACCGTATCTGCTTCTTCTCTGTATTTTTGTTTTGGATTGCACCACTGGATTTGTGTTCATTGGATTGTTAATACATGATCTATTACTAGACGAAACATTTGAATCTCCAGACCCTCCCTGTAAACAGTTTTTTTTTTTTTCCTATGTACACCATTATGTGATCCCAGCTCCTTTTCCCTTTCGTGCATTTGTACAACACCTCCAATGTGGGAATTTATTCCCAGCTTCTAATAATGATGTACATCACCCAGCTGCAAAGTTTTAATACTTTTTTTTTTTTTTTGAACTTACTGGGGAATGCAGATGAGATAGCACAGTTTTTTAAGATTTGGCTAGTAATATGAGATGTTTGGTCACAGGGAAATTCAGTTTTCATTGGTAATTTAAGGAAAGAAGGTAGTTGTAAGTCATTTTACCAGAATATCATTTTATATTTTGAGCAGTAAGGCATTTGAAGAAAGGATGAAAGGTGGAAGTTATTTAACATGTAGTTAAGATATTAATCCTGTATGAAATTTGCAAAAGAGAGAAAGTGGCATTGTCAGCTAATCATTCTGTCTGAATAGTATTTGTGTTTTCAAAAACAAAAAAAAAGTAGTTCATATGAAAGTGAATCTTTCAGTTGAGCTTGAATTGTAAAGTATATGGACCAAATTAGCCTGTAAAGTTGAGTTGGAAACAATTGATTAATGTGGAAAATATGAGAAAAATACTGCAAAATCATTTTAAATGTTTTTATATCCACTCCATTAGCTATTAAAAAAAAAAAAATCTATGTTGCTGACCCTGCTGTTTCCAGGGATGAAAAATTGCATTATGTGGTATGTTTTTTTTTGCTTCTCAAAAGAAGGGGGAAATTTTTGCTTTGAACTTAAAAGCTGTATTATTTTTGTTTGTTTGTTTTGAACAACCTTTGACAACTGTGTCAGTACCGTGGAAGGCTGAAGAAGTGATTTATACTTTTGTATACTATACAATACTAGTAATACAATCAAACATTAAATTTTGTATCCAGCAATAGTATTTAACTATTTTTATCTACTTTATACCTTTTCTATGTTGATATTTCCTTCTCTAAAGACTTTAAGCCTATACATTAACTTATTCTTTTCTAGTGCTTTCAGTACTTTATCTTGTTCAAAAAAGAAATCTAAAATAAAATTTCTAAACTAAAACAAGTAGCAAAAACTGACTTTTCATTCTGAGAGACTGGCCTATCATTTACTGTAGAAGTTCTTCTAAGAACAATTCTGAATTTCTTTATTCATTCTTTCTTTTATTTTTATTATTTTTTATCTGTGTTCAGATGGAGGACGTCATAGCTCGCATGCAAGATGAGAAAAATGGGATTCCTATTCGAACAGTCAAAAGTTTTCTTTCCAAGATCCCCAGTGTCTTTTCTGGTAAGAGTCAATGTGATTTTGATATTATTTAAGATTCTCATTTTTCATTGTGTAAGAGAATGCTCAAATGGCAAACACTTAACTTAGTGCTATGGGGAATTCACAGTTATCTGGCCTGGAGAGACATCGACTGTCATTTCATTACTTTGATAGTAAAAATTATTTATATGTTTCTTGAACATTGGAATGTGTTTTTGCATATGTGTTTTTGACAAGTAGTTTTACTGAAGGCAGTACTTAATTTACTGCAAAAATTCAGTTCATTTTTATTGCAGTTTTTTTGCTTTTCAGATTTGATTTTTGTATAAAGAGTTTAAAATGTAGTCTAGTACATGAATGTAAGAACTGTCACAGCATCAGCACAAAAAGAAAGTAATCATAGCACTCTACAATTGATACTGAATTGTTGATATTTTTTATAACACTTATAATCTTTTATGAGCTTTGGCTCCTGGTACCCAAGAAGCAAAGGCTGAGCTGTCTGTGCTGACATGCAAAACAGTGGTAAAGTTTATAGGTAACTCAAACCAGTATTGCTGTACGCACAAAAATATTTTTATTTTTTAATTAACTAGTATTAACTACTAAGTATTATACTTGGAGGATGTGGAGGGGAGGAAGAAAAAGCACAGCAATTCATTTTTTTCATTTTCAGGTTTTCTGCCCCAAATACAATTGCAATATTTTTTCCAATTGGATACTAAATAAAATGACCTGAAAAGCACAGCTCTAATTTTCATGCACTTAATATTTACTCTCCTTCNAGCCATCACAGGCAGAAGTTATTTAGAATTAAAAAAAAAAAAAAAAAGAAAAGAAAAGAAAAGAAAAATAAGACATATATGTATTTGAGTGTATTTATGAAGGCAAGTATTATATCTAGCGAGCTTCCCCGGAAAATGATCCGTAAAAGCTGGAACTTTGCAACTGTTTGTGGAGAAAAGCAAAACAAATAGGGACCTGGGAAGGGAAGACTTAGTGGGGGCCTTATTGATGCTTATAAATATCTAAAGGGTGGATGTCGAGTGACTGGAGGCAGGCTCTTTTCAGTTATGCTCAGCCACAGAGGCTATGGGCCCACGGTGGAACACAGGAAGTTTGTTATCAAAATCAGAAAAAATAAATCCTTAGTTTGGTATTACCCAGCACTGGAACAGGCAGCTCAGAGAGACCGTGTAACCTCTCTCTCTAGGGATAGCAAAAACCTGCCTGGACACTTTCCTCTATAGGGAGCTTGCTTTAGCTGGGAGTTCGACTTCCAGCTTGAAAAAAGAATGAAAAAAGACACATGAAAAAGAATACAAACCCAAGCATGTGTCATAATACTACTCATATTTTTATCAAGATCATATAGACTTATTGGGGAGTGTGCAAGATTGAGTAAGCAGCAAATTTGTTGTGTAAATTCACTAGAGCTAGTGAACTGCAGATTAATTTGGGTAACAGCATTTCAGTCCCCTATACCTAGGAAGTGAAGTGAATTATGTAAAACACCTCAATTCTTGACTGAACTCTAATATGTCAAAATACAAAATATTGAAAACAAGGAGGTAAAAACAAGACAACAAAAATTGATACTTGTCCTGTTCCTATACTCCATCCCTTGGTTTGAAGAAATTCTTCACAGCTGTTTAGCATCAGTGATGTTAATGATATTCATTTAAATTCTTTTCTATGATAAAATTACTTCTCATATTATTCAAATAACTATGGTGAACAACTCAGTATATTGCAAAGTGTGTAACAGAAATGATAGGGCTTCTTATACATATTAATGAACAAATACTGAAGAGGAAAAAATACATCCTTGACAAATTCCAAGTGGCACTTTGCATAAAAGAATCATTGGAGGTGCAGTATTGGGAGCTGACTACTGCTCTGTTTCTTCTTGGATGTGATGAGAGAATGGTTTCATTGCATTCAATTTTTTTATACCAGTGTTTGTACCATTCACAGAACAGGTATTCTACTGATTACCCAGTAGTAAATTGCTTTTTCAGCGTAGCACTTTACTGATTAGTCCTTCTGCTGCCTTCTGAGGCCATTCTAATAGTATTCTGTATGCCTAATATGATTGTGGCCAATAATATTTTTATACTAGACGTTCAACCTTACTGAGTCTTGCTGAATTACCTCATTCAGCTAGTGCTTGTGAGGTCTTCGAACAATAAGAAGTTACAGTGTGCTGTAGCAGATGGTCTTTGTAATGGTAGTTTACATCAAGCTGAGTCACCACAATGTTATTTGCAACTAGGCTCAGAGTAGATGCAAGTAGATGAATAGGCATATAGAGCTCTGTAGAAAACAGACTAATGTACCTATGCATCCTAGAACATCACTGGTTGAAAACAGGCTTGTTGTATTGTAAGTACCATACTGGTAAATGAAATTATTTTGGAAACTGTATGATTATCTTATGGGTGAGCAAGTAGCTGATAAGTTGGGGTTACATCAGGCTGGAAGCCAGTCAGTAGCAAGGTTCTGCAGGTCTCTCTTTCAGGACCAGTTCTCTTCAATGTTTTCATCAACGACTTGGGTACAGGATACAAAGTATGTTTGTAGACAGCACTAAATGAAATTGGAAGGAGCTGCTGACTCCCTTGAGCATAAAGAGTCCTTGCAAAGAGATCTTGACAAACTGACAAACTGGGCAACCTCCAACCATATGATGTTTCACAGGAGCAAGTGCTGCATTATGTACCCGAGACAGGAAAATCCTGGATATATGTATAGTTCGGGGGAAGAGGGGCTGGAGAGCACCTCCGTAGAAAGGCATGTGTGGGTTTTGATCAATGTGTTTAATCTGAGTCAACAATGTGCCCTTGCAGCACAAAGGACTAATCATACTCCGGGGTGCACAAGCCCAGCACTGCCAGCAGGCAAGGTGAGGTGTTCTGCTCTGCTCTGTGCTTGTGTGACCTCACCTTGATCACTGTGTGCAGTTCAGGCACCACAATCTAAGGACAGAAATCTATTAGAGAACACCTGAAGGAGGGCTTGGAGTTTGACTTGATGATTCTTGTAGATCCCTTCTAACTTACGATATATTCTGTGATTCTGTGACTGCTTAATCGTTATTGCCACACTATGGTGGAAGCTATCATTGTTCAAATAATAGCTTCTGGATCTTTGGGAGTGGAATAGCTATTTGTATGAAGAAGAAGTAGTCTGATTGTGATCATTTACATTATTATCTTAATAAGTCATAATAGTAGTGTAGTTTGTCTTTGGATATCTTTTAGGGTCATAGAATGGTTTGGGTTAAAAGAGGCCTTTAAGATCACCTAGTTCCAACCCCCCTTATATAGGTAAGGATACCTCAATTCAGGCCAGGTTGCTCAAAGTCCCATCTAGTCTGGTCTTGAATGCTTCCATGGAGGGGGCTTTTCATGTTCACCTATTAATTGTGTTGTCTATAGTAAGTGCTTCTGAGAAAGCAGAAGCAGACTTTCAACTAGATATTATTTCTCCATGGAATGTTCTTCCAGACTTCTATAGGCATTATTTGTTGTATGTGGATTATTTTACTGCTTTTTTAGTATCAGTTAGGCCTCTTGATCACCTTGAGTCTGAATCAAAAAGTGCAGAACAGAGACTGTGATGAGAGCTAATGAGAGACTATATGAAAGGAAGACTCAAGAATAAGTGATAGCCAAATCTGAATTCAGTGATTAAGGCCTACACATGTGTTATGGTTTTATGATTTTTGTTGTATTATTGATATTCCTAGTTAAAGAGCTAATGCTCCTGGGATAGTGGTTAGGAGCCGGGGTTCTTACTGCTGCGACCTGGGTTCAATTCCCAGACAAGAATACCCAGCGTGCAGCTGGAGTATTAGCTCTTTAACTCCCAATACACCACATGATGTTATGAGGTGGAATATCAATACAACAAAAATCATAAAACCATAACAACATGCATCTCTTTCAAGACAGGCTGCATTTTCATCCGGGCTGATGGATAAATTAAAATGAGTATTTCACACATGAGATGATGAAAAGACCAGTAAGTATAATTTTAAAGGAGCTGTTTTCTTTTAGTTGTGCAACACAATTCAGGCAGTAGGCTTTCTTGAGTGTTTGGCCCAGTTCACTGTAGTGCCTAGCATGGAATGTATAGATTTGTTGCATAAAGTATTTTCTATAGTACTGCTTCAACTTAAAACTGGTGAACTGTACAAATGGATGGTTTTTGTTTTTAAAATATGTTATTTTAGGAGTATATAAAAGAGCCAGAAGTGTCTCTGGTTCAGTTCATGTAAGCTAGAAGTTTCTTTAGGGAGAAACTGAGTTAGTTTTCTCAGTAGCCTTACGTATATTACAAATCTGGGCATCTAAAACTGAGCTTGAGTTGACATCAGTGTTGTTTCCATATGGTTCTTGGGGCATTTGTTGGTTTGCCATTCAGTGGTAAAATTCTAGTTCTCCATGTCTGTGGATCAAAGACATTTTCTACCATTAATTCTGGTGACCGCACTCGTAGGCCATCAGTTTTCAGGAAGCACTCATTTGAAACATTTGATATCTGACTAAACTTAAAATAATGCAGGATCCCCCACAGGCCTACTATCTGTAGTCTAAAGGTGAAGTAATAATTGTGTTATTTATCGGATACGTATTATGGCTTTGATTTGAAACTATAAAGGCTCCAAGAAAAAAAAAAGAGAATTTGCTCCTTCCATGAGATTATTATTTCATTTTGATGAACAAAGGAAGGGCTTGCTGTTGTTGTCTCCATGGTTTTTAAGTGCTTTGGAGGAGTGAAGATGTTTATATAGACATCTTGCCAGTCAACAATAATAATTGCATGAAGATTGTCATGTGCATTCTTTACTAACAGTGATTAGAGCATCAAGAATAAAAAGAAGACAATTTGCCAGGGACATGGTTCACCATTAGGCCTGGAAATGGATAAAAAAAAGCTTGCTTGAAATGATGATGAACGTAGGGAGTCTGACATATGAATCATAAAGATTAGGAGGAGCTCTAAAATATCATCTTTATTTTTACTAAGGAGAGGTAGCAAGTAAATGCCAAGGTTTTGATGTTCACTTTCCAGCAGAAAGAAGCATTCAGAGTTTGTGGATAATGTACTGAAATACTCAAGGGTTTGTTTTAGGGATCTTCACAAGGCAGATGCGTGGGTTGGTCAATGCTAGTACTGAAAGCTTCATAAGCTGATCAGAATGTGGATATTTTTAAAGACAGATAAGGTGATGTAGGGATGTCATAGTGGTTACAGATTACTAGTGTGATGCTTTACAGGATTTTAAATTATTTAGTACTTGGATATGCTTGCTGATAAATGTGATGGCGGGAAAAACTGAACAAAATCTGTGGACAGTGTGCCCATTGAGTGGTGTGTAAATGTACATAAGGAACACTGTTCAGTGTTTTTTTGAAGGAATGGGGAGATGTATGAGAAATGTGTGTTCAATTAAAGAGTACACACAGAGGCAGAATAAAAGGTATTGAAGGATAGAGTTTCCTTACAAGTTGTTCCTAGCTGTTTCTGTTGTGTGGCTCAATACATTTAGAAAGTAGTCACAGCTTGAACCAGAAATGATAGGAAAAGATCAGTACAAAGATGGTTTATAAAGTCTCCCGAGTCACAGAGAAGGTGAAAAAATTCATTTATCTTTCCCAGGAAAATATAATTCATATAAAATCTTTAGCTTTTTTCTCTTCCTGGATGTGAGGATGACATTGTGCCTATTCTGCATATGCACTGCATTTTCTCTTTTTTAGAAAGTTATTGCCATCATATGACATACTAATTAATCAGTTTTCGTAATCACAGAAAATGCTTATTTCTTTTATTCCAAGGAAATTGTTAAGATAATGAGATATTGCATTTTGATTAGCAAATATATTCACTTCACATAATCATAAATTTCCAATCTTTATTTTAATATTATAGTATGCCTGATGAAAACAAGGAATCCATACGTTTAACCCTCAAACACCCAGCCCAAAAGCAGACTGGCAGTCTCAGTAATATGGTCAGAGGTAGTGAGAGATATTCCAGAAGAAAGCAGTGTCATGGTAGCCCATCTCACCCACAAATCATCGATGGGTGAGTCCCAGATATGAATGAATCACAGTAGCTGCCTACAACAAGAGTATTTCTTGTTATAGAGAGGAAAGCAGCAAAAAATAAAGAGTGGTACAGGGGAAACTGGATGACTCATGGGACTAATGACAAGAGAGTATTTCATCTGTCATTTTGATCTTGCCCAACTGAGTGATGAGTTGTTAGCATCTGATGACTGTTCATGCTGCATATGAAATTGGTTGATAGGTTTATCCAATTCAGTACTGAAAATTACCTACTGAAAAGACGAAAGAGAAAGCTCTTCTACTTGGATTGACAGAAAAGAAGCCCCACAGAAGCATAATACTTCAGTCATCTGGTACCTTTGAAGCAAAGTTATATTGCATTATAGGTAAATGCAAGGATTTTTGAATTCCCATTTTTGCTATCTTTTCTAGAAGAAATTAACCATGTGGGAGAATCTAGGATTCTCTTATCCCAAGCCCTTGATTTTTATGGACATTTTTCTCATTCAGTGTATCTCCAGGGCTAGGTTGGTAAGAGGTTTCTGCTTTCTTGTTCTGTTAATTCCTTCAAGTCCCCCACCACCTTCTCCTTTTTCCTGCATTCTTCTACATATATAATTCAATAGTAATTGCTGGGTATCCTATGCAAGATTATTTGCAAACAGAGCCTTCAGTGTTAAAGCTGCAAGCTGGCAGCCTTGATTAGGTTCAATCTTACTAAAACATTTGATGAAATGAGAAGATCTTTGGCAGTACAGTAATGACAGAAGTTGGCTTATTCCCTCTCCTCTGCCATTTCATAAAGACAGGAACTTGCTGTCTTTACAGTTTCAGTTTTCAAACCAGAACTTTTGAGAATAAAAGTTAATAATGCTCTATCCCCAAATGAATAGTTGGTTTGAATTTTAAATACCAATCATTCTTGTGTGTTGATTGCATTCATCATTTTGTCAAAAAGTTACTGATTTGCATTTGTATGTTCATGGTCTTTTGGGGGCTGATATTTTTCAGTACAAAGCTTGTTCTCTTGCTTATTGATATCATGTTTCTGATTTTTTGAGGCAGTAGTAGAAGAAATTAGTAAAGTTGTGGCATAAGATTGGACGCGCAGTCATTTCAGTGTACTGAGATAATGAACTGATTAATGTGTGCTGCCTTCTATGCTTTTCTGCTTGACAAAACAAAAGTAGATTTTTGAGTGCTGTCTGCGTAGGTTCACCTCAAGATTTCTATTTGTTTTTATGTCCGACTTGGACACATCATGCATATTGGGAATATGGCCGTTGAAGGGCAATCCTAAACTGCCTTAAACTTGTCAACACTTTTGTGTATATCAATCAGTGCTGTGGCTGTGGAGCTCAGAATGGCTGTGTGACATACTGGGATGGGCTGTGACCACCCTAGAACATTCAGCTCATATTCCATTGGAACAAGAAGTAAATGAAGGGAATGAAAAACTGTTTTCAATAACCTTGATACGCAATGATGATTTTGCTTCCTGTTTTCATTTAAAGAAAGGCACATGCCAATATCAGTCTTTTGCTAAATCTGTCAGAATTAAAATCTTTTCAAAATGTGTAAGTATTTTCATTTGTTATTTTAAACAGAAAAAACAATTCTTATTTTTTACTGCTTCCTCCTAACCAAGCAAAAAAGAAACACCTTCAATTCAGTGGTGTTTACCACTGGGAGCATTAGTAAAAAGAAGAAAATACAGTAATGAAAGTTTGAAGGAATTTTGCAAAATTTTTCAAAGAAACTGAAATATACTGAAAACCCATTGAGAAGTCTTTTAAAGTAATCTGTGTGTAAAACATTTGTTATAAATGTATGTTCTCTTACAGTCAGCAGATTATAAAAAACTTAATTTCACAGATATTTGCAAAATAAATAGGTCCAAAAGTCATGCATTTGCAGGAAAAAGATCTTAATAGTTCTTTTGTTGAGATATTTGAGATCAATGGAAATGTTCATTTTTTATTTATGATTCATCCATATGAATTGCACTGTTGGAATTAGATGATCCCCTGCTACCCAAGTGCTGCATAAAACCTTAAAGCGGAGCTTGCTTCCAGATAAATTCTTCTGGGCCTTGCTGATCATAGATACAAATTTTTTCCTAACTTTTCCTACTACGTTGTTTTGTCTTGAAAATGTTTACCTCAATCTTTGTACTGTCTTCTTCCTAGCCTGTTGTATGTAAACTTTTGCCTGCTTTTTTTTCCCTCTTTTTTTGTGGGGGGGGTGGGGGGTGGGGAGAGTGATGGGAATAGGATTGTACCTGTGAATTTTGAGTACTTCTGACCAGTATATGAGAAAACTTTTGTTATGGCCAAACTACTTTGTTTTACTTTGCCATTTCTTGACATCCAGTCTCTGGATAATGGACATTTCTCATTCTTGAAAACTTTGGGCTGAAAAGGAGCCTTGAGTTAGTTTTGCATCAACCTGAAATTAGCAGAATTTCTCCAATTTATCACAACTACATTTTAGCTGGCTTGCCATTTTCTTCTGGTATAATAACACCAGTTAATAACTGCCTTGTTATGTTGTTGTTGTAGCAGCAAAAATGAGTAGTACACGAAGAATGACCTCCCCCAACACGCACATACAAGCATATATAGCATTTATATATATAGTATGTATTTGTGCATAGAAATAGTGCACAATGTATCAACAAACAAACAAACAAAAAAACACTTCTAAGCTAATAGAACATCTGTAGAAGCAATTAATAATATAGACTCACTGAAGTCTGTTATATGTATAGTCAAGCCTTGTAGGAAGACAAGGAACAGAGCAGCAGTCCATGATTCCAGCAAAGTCCTCTCTTACAAAGTCCTCCATTATTGGCATGAAGGAGGATATAGACCTTGTCAATACTTGGATAGAGGAGCCAAATTCCAGTGAAAATCAGTGAGAATTTATGTGTGTGTGTGTATATATATAAATAAATATATTTGAAGGTAAAGAGAATATAAGTATTAATGTTACCTGCACCACACGTGCATTTTGTAACATAATGGTTTTGATTATGAGACATAGCAGTGCTTGAGTGAAGGAGCAGAAAATGGAACTTCTGGATGTTTGATGAGTGTCTCACTGTTAGAATAATATAATATCTGAAGGATTTCGGTTGTTGCTGAGAATTTGGTTCTATTATATCATATGAAAAACACCAGTCATGGGGTTTTTTCAACAGATAATTGAACCACCTTGCCTCTTCCTAAAATATTTACATTTTGAAGTGTGTTAAACGCTTGAAAATAAAAAAGCTGTTCTTAAATGCTGAAGTGTGATATGCATCTTTCCTTGTGACAGAAAAGGTTTGTATTCTTTTGTACTACAAAAACTGTATGTGTAGTTTTGATGCATAAACACCAGCCAGGCATTTTAGTTGTTTGAATGTACTTGTTTGGATCTTGGCTCAGTCAGTACATGCAAATATTCATTTTATGCCTTAAATTGTAGTAAACTGCATGGATATTAGCTGTTTAAAACTACAGTATGGTGTTCTAACTCAGGTTCAGAGTACATAGCAAACTTTTGGAAAATATTGAGAAGAGCTGTGCAGTAGTTGGAAGTTTATTGTGTTGCATTTTTTTTTCTCTGAAGAGCCAAATGCCAAATTAGGATGTACACATGGGTATCTTATGGATGTTGGCACCCTATGTGCTTGTCTGATGTCAGTGTTTTTGCCATTTAACCTCTTAAAATACAATGTGATATAGATAAATTATAGAACTGATTATAGGCCTATAGACCTCAATAGAGTTTTTACTTTTTGTCAAGACTATCTTCAGATATATTATGGACTTATTATGGGAGGAAAGATTTGTAGATAATAAAGAAAATGACTATACAGTAAAACATCCAGTTGTTACCCAAACTACTTCACTTATTTCTAGAGCAGGAAATATTTTATGAATAGAGAAAAGGCACTAGGCCAAGCCTGCCTGTTAATGGTTTGTTTACATAAATTCTACCTTCTGCTTTACTTCCCACCCATTTATCCTCTCCTGATTTTCCTAACTACTTTCAGTAATCTTGAGATCTCCTTGTTCATGTACTCCTGAGTGAAAAAAAAATAATAATAGCAATAAAATAAAAAAACCTTCTCTGTTTTCTCTTCACTTGTTTCCTGGGCTAGTAGTATTCTTGTGTTCCTACTGTTTGAATTGTAGATGTTTTAAAACAATTTTATCAAGTCCTTTCATACTTACAAAGGCTTCTATTCAATAAAACAGATAAGAACTATGTTTCAATGAAAGGTGGAGGTGGCATAACTTACCTCTTTTGTTTTTGTGCTTTTGGTCAAATTCTGTTTTACAGAAATACACTTGAAAGTTATCTACGTTTTTTTTTTTTTTTTTCAGACTGTTGATAGATTATGTAAAAAATTACCGTGAGTTCTAAATTGGCAAGTTGTAAAAATATAGTTACAATAATCAACATTTGCAGATGGACCCAGGCTGCTCTGCCTGTGCTCTGAGCTGGTTGCTCTGGGCTGGAAGTGAGAAATACAGCTGTGTGACCATCACATTATTTGTGCTGGATTTAGGAAGCTAATCTTGATTTTGTTATGTTTAAATGAAAGCTTCTGTCAGGGATTATTTCCCCAAATCCTGGACCTCTTAAAGACCTGTAATTGAGGCTATTGTTCCGGGAAGTGTCTGGAAAATTGGTAATAGCAAATCACTTTTATAGGACAGCTGCTGAAAGAAGGAGAGAGCAGCTTACATTACTTTCCTTTTCTTTGCCTCTTAAAAAATACAGTTCTATGTGTTTAAAAGAAGAATCAACCAACCAAAAATAAACCCAAAGTGATATATCTGTCATTCTCCCTGTTTTGATCATAGTTTAGGCTGTCCTATAAGGAACAGGGAACACAGCATTAGGAAGCAATAGTGGCATGCTGTTGATACAGTGAGCAGGAGACAATTCAACAGTCATCATGAGGTTTGTCAGGCCAACATGAATGCAGCAAGCAGGTGAGTTTGATGGTATATAGTTGCTTAATTTCATATGAAACAGCTGAGATTTAGGTTACTTCTCTTAAATTACTTCTGCAGTGTGTTAAATGAACTCTGAACACTAATCCTTATCATTAAAACTCTCCTTTTATTATGAGAAACTATGTACTGTGTTTAATCTAGCCAGTCACATAACTGATTTTGAATTTAGTCTCATAAAAATATGCTTTCTTGATGATGTTTTAGACTGTTATTTCTGCTTATAAGATGTTCAACAAATTCAAGTGCAAGGTCTTGCACCTGGGTTGTGGCAACCCCTGCTGTCAGTACAAGCTGGGGAATAAAGCACAGCTCTGCTGATAAGGACTTGGGAGTACTGATGGATGTCAATCTGGACATGAGCCAGCAATGTGCCCTCGCAGCCCAGAAAGCCAGCTGTATCCTGGGCTGCATGACCAGCAGGTCAAGGGAGATGATCCTTCCCCTTTGCTCTGTGCTGGTGTGACATCACCTGGATTACTGCATAAAAATGTGAAGTCTTCAGTATATGAGAGATATGGACCTCTTAAGAGTGTATTCAGAGGAGGGCTGAAGAAGTGATCCAAGGGATGGAACCTCTCCCCATGAGGACAGGCTGAAAGAGCTGGGGCTGCCTAGCCTGGAGAAGGGATGGCTCTGGGGAGACCTGATAGCAGCCTTTAAATATCTAAAAGGAGAATGTAAGAAAGAAGTGGACAGTCTCTTTAGCAGCGTCTGCTGTGACAGGAAATGGTTTCAGACAAAAAGATAGTAGATTTAGATTGGATATAAAGAGGTTTTTTATGGTAAGGGTGATGCGGCATTGGAACAGGTTGCCCATACAGATGGGGGATTGCCTGTCCTTGGAGACATTCAAGGTCAAGCTGGACCAGACTCTGAGCAACCTGGATGTAGCTGTAAGTGTCCCTGTTCATTTCAGTGGAGTTGGACTAGATAACCTTTAAGGGTCCCTTCCAACTCAAACTATTCTATGATTCTTAAAAAACCCAGCAGTTGATGACCTATAAATAGCCATGCTGTTGTAGCATTCTAAAAGTTAGAAGTTTTTCTAGCTTAATATTTCAGAGAAATATTAATATTTCTCTATTAATATTCAGAGAAATATTAAAATTGAGAATAAAGTGAACATCAAATACCTCTTAAAAATGTATTTTAAGAGAGCTGAGATAAGTTGATTAATCAGAGGAATGAATTTAAGCTAGCCTGACAACTGGAGAGTGTCAGCCTAAAAAGAGAAGGCCACCTGCATTTTTAGGTAGAGACTCATGAGCTCTGTTATTGGAAAGAATTTAGTTGAGGGAAGGAAACACATTGTGAAGCATTGCCAGTGTAAGTCTCCAGACTACTTGGAGATGCTCTTTGATCAAAGACATTGCAAGCGTTTAGGAACAAAATCTGTTTGAATTATTTGGGAACAGTATTTACTAATTTAGGAATCACAGAATTACAGTATGCCTTCCTGACAGAACATAAATTATTTAATACAGAGTGAAAAGTATCTTATTGTGGAAGCAGCATATTTTTTTTTAAGGAAAATGTATCCTCTTGGTAATTTGAGTTTTGAAGAGCTTTGATGTTATAACTTGGAACATTTTGAATTATGGTCATTCACAACAAGATATGCATTTTGATTTAAAATCTCCATTCTCTGTGGTATTGTTAACTAGATTGTAATAATCACATGTATCCTTACATGGCTTTGGAAAGGAAGCCCATAGATACATTCCACATTTCATGTATGCATACACGTGCTTGTACTTTAAAATGTAATATTCTAGTTAGTTTCAACTGAAAGTAAGTCAGTGCTTGTTGACTGTACAGCTTGAAAAAGGGAATTTCCTTCCAGTTTCAATTTAAAATACACATGAGAGTCAAAAAGTAGCAAATTACTCCTGTATATATTTGATCTATTTTGAATCAAATGGTAATTGTTCTTCTGAGAAGTTGACACCAGTTTAAGGATTTTGCGCCAAATGTCCTTTGTTCTAAAAGATGAGAGAAAATCTGTAGTTCAGTGATCGTGGAATGTTCTAGTGGCATTCATGAGGAGCCTAGCTATTGTACTGTCAAACTTAGACATCAAAACTTGCTGCACCCCTATGTTCAGTTTAGTATTAGTCAAACCAGGGTAGAAACTGTCTATTATGTGTGCTAAAGAATGGACTCCTGATGAAGAAGTAGTGAGAGATGCAGAGGGGCTAGGATTAAGAAGGGTGCGAAAGCTGATTTTCCTACTAAGTATGACTCTTGAATCAGCTGAAACTGCTCAATTTCTGCTCATATCTTTTCTCTACAATGGTGCTTGATTTATAGCAAGAAAAACAAGCTGATGAGGAAAAGTGATGAAAAAAAGTAAAGTTCTGCACAGGTGAATAAGCTTTCTCTACCTTCCTTTTCTTTAGGCTATACACTGCCCCCACAAATATCAAAATAATTTTTCACTAAGACCAAAAGTAAAACGGTTCACGTGCCTTGCTAAACTGTCCCAGGCATTATACTGACATCCTGTCTATTGAAGTCAGAATTTTAAAATCATTTCACAAATATTTGAAAAGTGAGAAGTAGAAAGAGGGATTCAAGAGTGATAATCCTTTCATGAATTATGATTTACGGTCTGTGAGACACAGTAGGTACTGGAAAGTTAAAGATTTGTTTTATAAGCTGAAGTGTCATTTTGGATTTATAAAATGAATCACTGAACTTAAATGCAAAATTATTATTTTTTTATAATGTGCTATCCAAATAGGACATTTAATTCCTCATGCCTGCCTTCCCTGCCACCCCCCTCCAAAAAAAAAAAAAAAAAAAAAAGCAAGATGAAAAAAAAATAGAGAATGAACAGATGACAGACACATTCCTGTTTTTTGCTTTACTGCTATGCATCAAACATAAGATCAAGCAGAACATGTAGCAAAATGAAAAACTGAGTATCTTAGTTTTTATATTTGCAGGAGATATCCTCAGTCAGCTGAAACTTTGCTCAAATCAACGTATCTGTCAAATAAAAAGGAGATTATAGCCTTTTGTCTCAGATATAGTAAAGATTTGGATCAATAGTAGAAAAATGTTGGAATTATCTTTTCTATTCTTTTATGAAGTCAAAACATTATTTATGCCCACATCATTTAAAGATAAAATATGATTTTGGTTTGAAATTAATATTGACTTGGAAGGAAAGAACAGAAACAGAGATATCCCAAGTAAATTCTGTGCCTTTCCCCCATACTGAGCATGGGTAATTTTAGATGAATCTAAAATTACATAATTTTATTGAACATTACTTTTTCCACTTTTTCTCAAACTGAATAAAATACTAGCTTTTTTTTTCTTGTGAAATAAACACTAAGATTGTAGTGCTAACAGAAGGAGCAGATTCTTCAGGAAGATTTATACGCACACACATTTTTAAAATATCTTCTGCAGGAAGGAAAGCTTTAGTAAAATCAGTACAGATTTAACTAGGTCTTTCTTTACTCAGGATCTGCACCACACTAAATATATGCCTCAGCACTGATCTGTGAAGTATGTGTGTCAGCATCATCAGAAGTCTGCTTTTTAAATCTGATTTTACAATTACGGGTAAATTCGTCTGCAAATATTAATTGATTAAAAGTGAGACAGCACCTAGTAAGGCCAGAGAAATCCAAGAAGAATGTCACCCACCCCTGTCATCAAGTCAGTCTGTGCTTCAGGAGATGGGCACCTGCATCTTCTCCTGCCACTGCTGCTAAGGGTTTGCCAGTTTTGTGGAGGTGCCACCTGCTGAAGTACAGAGCTGGGGATCCGCAAACTACTTTCAACCAGTGCTGCACTGTGTGCACTCACATCAGAGAGACTTCTTCTGTGGCTGTGCTAGAAACTTCTCTAATTATGTTTGGAATCTGGCAAAACATGTATGCACCAGTCAAGATCTGGGGTTTTGCCTTGGGTTTCTGAAGACATTTTCCCAGTATCTGCAAGATACTTCTCTGCAGTTTCCAGCTGAGGGTGTTTATTAACAGTATCAAACTTAACATCAAAGAGCACAAATTGTCCTTTAATAACCATACATAGCTGCAAAATAAAGAAGCGGATTTTGCAATTTCTGTGCAGTACATCAGATGGAGTGCATCGTAGCCCTTTGAGCAGCTGAAAGAAAACTTAGTGGGAATTAAAGAGTGACCAATATTAAAGAAATGCTGTAATTTTCTCATGATCTTTGTATCTGGTAGTAATATACGTTGATAGAATGCTGAAAGATAAAGCCTGAAGTTAAGCTCTTTCTGTTCTCAGGTATTCAGTTTACATTCCCCTTCACCAGTTTAAGAGAATGAAAACCTGGAAAAACAGTGAAATGCCTGTAGATTACATTCAAAGTACAATCAAAATTTTAGAGATTAAGGCAGTATTTGAGATCAATGTATGTAAAAAGGAGTTAGGAAAATGAAGACTAGATAGTACGATCTCTCTGGTTCAACTATTTCAGCAACAAAGGCTGCATTTTGAATCACAGTGAGTCAAATATTAATACTTAAAATGCTACCATAAAAACAAAAAAACCCAAACAAACCAAAAAAGAAATCTGGAAACACCTTTTAAAAAGTGTTACATAATTAAGCAGTAAGACAAGAAGATGTTTTAGTGTGAGCTGATATATAGCTCAAGGGCATTGTTACCTAGGAAGCACACTATCTTGCAGTAGCAAGGCATTTGCAGAGTCCTGTTGTGGTTAATAAAATGGCAACCTGTGTACTGAGAAGAATTAGCCGATAGGAGGCAGCTACAAGCAGTAGAGAAGTTAAAATGAATGCTGTATAATAGGAAAATATGTTAACTTCTAGTGTGTTAACCCTAGAAGAGTAGATGAAGTTTTTTTCAAAAAATGTCTTCTAACTTTCTGTGGCAGGTGGTGGTAGTCAGCTGTAATTGTAAATGTAATTACCTCATGCTTTGTAGTACAAATGGATAAATTTACTTGCAAATACTGTCCTTTAACTATTTAAAAGAAAGTAAGACTAACAAGCCTCTTCAAATATCTTTTCTTTAAGATAGAAGGATAGAATGTGATGTGTTAAAACCAAAGAAAATGCTAAGCCAAATAGAAACAAAAGCACCCCAACAAGTAATGATCTTATCCTTAGGCACCAGTGCAAATGATATGAAAGATTTATAAGAAAGATAATTTCACATTTCTAATGCCTTCTGTAAAGCAAAGTATATCTTGCCAACGTAGCCTGTATGCTTCCTCTTTATAAAGGACAATCTGTGATGGTAACCATTTTTGGAGCAAAATTGCCTCAATTCTCATAGGACAAGAAGCTCCATAAAAGGCATTCCAAACATCTTACTTAGTAAGACTGAGAACTGGAGCCTCATTCTTTGTGTGTTTATTTCACCTGCCAATGAAAAGAAAAAAAAAAAAAAAAAAAGAGGTCAATTTGTGCAGAAATTAGTTGCTATAAGGGCACTTACAGATTTTACAAACATATCAAAGGTGTAATGGAGGATAAAACTGTAAAGTGCTGTATAGTTAAGTTTCTTTTTCTGTTTGAAGTGAAATACCCCTAAGTTGTTGACTTCGGTACAATTTTACATGCGTGCACACTGGGGAAAAAAATACAAAGTAGACTTCAGTTTTCTTATAAAACTTAGAAGCAGTTTGTTTGCTGTGAATCTCGGCATTTGTCATAGCTGTAAGGAATTTGAGATATATTTAAGTAATTTTATTAACCGTTTCCCCAAACTATATCAATTTGAAACAATTATATTGACTATAGTGGAGCTGCATTGCAACTAAGACAGTGATTTTATGATGTCCCTTTAGATTTCAGTCAAAAAGTAGAAATTGTTATATAGTATAGTATTACGGTATAGTACCAAAATTGAATATATACATGAAAGTAAAGCTTTAAAGTACATGGATTGAAACTACTGAAATACTGAGTTGAATCTTACTCCACTTTTCAAGTGATTATCTTTTAGAAACTAAATTCTAAAGAGTTCCCAAGTGTTTTCATCCTCACTGTGCATAACTCTCTCTCTGGAAAGAGATGTAGTAGTTTCAAGGGTTGTAATTATACAAATATATTTTCCAAATGGTTTTTGCTATATGGAATTGCAAAAAGTTGTAGCTTTTCAAGGCTCATACATTTTCTTTACTACTCAGTGGGAGGAAAAATGACTAATTATCAACAGCTAGGCATGATATGAGCTAATCAGAGTTATCACCTCTGTAGTTAGTGTTTATGTTGCATTATAAGAATTCCCTTGAGTTAAGATTAGATTATAATGAAAGCAGCATATTATTAAAATTGTAATAAAAATTTTGACTAATTCTTATAGAATTAAACATTGACAAGATAGCATCTTAAAAGAAAATAGAAGGTGATATTGATTTCTCTTTTCTTCTTGCCTCTTGTATCTAAAACTATCAATTTACTTTATCTTAGTGCTCAGGTCATAAGGCATTGTCCTCTGGTCTTATCAAAAAGTTGAGAAGATCATAGAATAATGAAGTACATCCATCATATTTGTGTTCCAACCTTCTACATCTGCTTAATTTAGAAGAATTATCCATTAAGAGCTTTATGAAGCTTTATGTAGCAAATCAGTTTTCTGTTGGGAAATGTTTTCACAGCCAGACTGTTTCATGAGATTTTTTTTTTTTTTTTGATACTGTTATCTCGAAATACTGAAATACTGCATTTTGATTTTATTGTTCTATCACAATATTAGAAGTATTCTTATGAGTCAGATAGATGAAGATGAAACACTCTGTTTTATACTAAAAAAAGATTCAGCCTCTGCTGAATTAAACATTTTGATAACATTAAAGGAAAGTATTTTGGAATTTTTCATTTTGTAGAAAGTTTGATGTTTGGTGTTGGGCTTCCAATTCAGAATAAAATTAAGTTTGTGGACCTCAGAAGTTGCTACATGATAGGAACTTTGATGTTTAATGAGTTCTGTTGTCATTCACAGAGTATCCTTTTGAGGATGATCTGCTAGTGCTTTTGGCTGGGGAAACTCAGAGGATAGCAGAGAAGGAAGGGCTGCATTGAGCAACTGTGGAATGCTGATTGATAGAAAGTCTTCATTACCTAGTTAATCAGTGCATCAGAAATGCTGATTGTAGGGTCATTAGGAGAGAGAATTGCTATTTTGGTGTATTCATATTGCACTTAGTATAAGACATTTCCATGCTAAACTTCTTGAATAAGCTCTGAAACACCAAACCACAGAGTAGCTTTACCTCTGCCAGATCTTATGCCTTCTGTGATATGCTTGGCTTCCTGGGCATCATGTCCACTAAGATTAGAGTACAGCTAGATAAGGCAGCACTGAAGTACTATTTTTGTGTATATTTTTGCTTGATAGCATAGCAAGTTAACTGTGGGTGCTTCATCTTAAGAAATTGTGCACAGATCTGTAATTTTCCTCTATTTTCTCAGTGCACATTTTTTCTTTTTAGAAGATGTTGTCTATCTTTGTTAGCTCACTTGCTAGAAAAAAGAAAATGCCAACTTAGAAATACATCTCTTATCAGCCAAGCTGATGATTCTAAGCACAGAATAAGGAAAAAGAACTGAAATGTAAAGGTGTATTGACTATGGTGAGATGTTGTTACTTTGTTTTCTTGGGTGACCCTGATTTCTAGATGCATAACATCAGAGGGGAGCCTCATTACTATTATTAAAAATATCAAAATCAAAGTTGTAGTGAAGAATCTATAAATATTTTAATATATTCACCTGAATTAATAATCAGTTTATTCTCAAAACATCTCAGTAACATATGAATACTTAAGTAATGCCTCCTATTTATTTGCATGGAAACTGTAACAGATACAAAGAACAAAGTAACACTGTTTGGTGGAGCAAATTCACAGCTATATAACATTGTCTTTCCGCATGGTCTCCACGGTTAGCTATGCATTTTATTTTTATTTTTTGCCAGCAATGAACAAGAGTCTGCATTCTGTACTCATAAAAATCTGCACCAAATGTGACCTGCAGTTGCCACTGCTGATATGAACCACCCATCACCTCACTGTGCTCACATCCACTGCTTACTCTCCATGAACATTCACATAGCATTGATGAATGTCAGTGGGTACCATTTTTTCTACAGGGAGGAATTCAATTACACACCTGTGATTCATATACACTTCCTGTCAGATGTCATTTTGTCAGAGTGCCCCTCTGATGCTGTCTGTCACACTGCAACAAAATGTAATGAAATATTTGTTGGGAAGGTTCAGCCTTTACTGCCATACCACCAGCATCTGCCTCTGATGTTGTGGACCAACGTAATAAAATAGGAGACATTACTTTTGGAGTAGCCCTCATGTATTGCAACAGCTGCTTTTTAAAACCATGGAACATGTATGTTCCAGAAATAAAGACAGTCAAACATATACTCTTTATGTAGTTAATAAGAGGTGGAAGATAGTGAATCTAAGCTGAACAAAGTCTTCTGACTCTTCCTGATTGGTTTGTGTTGCTGCCGTGTTTGTGTGTCTTGTGACAAACTGACTATCTCTAGGTGGTGTGTTTTACTAGCTGTTAGTGTTTGGGACTTTCACAGTCTGGAACCATTCTAATGAAGGTACTGGATACCTATTTGTATTATGTTTTTTTTACTGATCCTGCTTTTCCCGAGGTAAAAATATGCGATTCATTTCTGAGTCTGCGATCAATGGTTAGGGAAGAAATGTCCATCAACAATTTTAGATAAAATAGGTACAGGACTTAAAATAATACTCGAAGAGGTAGACCAACATATAAGTAAAATATTGTGTGTGTGCAGAGATATGGGAAAAAGAGGAGCAGAACTGCTGGTTTAGATATGTCTACAAACACATTTGTGTATGTTTCATTAAAAGGTTCTTACTCTGACAATGTAAACAGCAAAGACGCAACAGGTGCTAAAAGTAGTATTGACGTCACTGCATACTGCTAGGCAACCATATGAACTTAATTTTTTCTCTGCATTTTGTGAATAAGAAAAATAAGAAAAGAGCTACAGCCTCATCCTCACAAACAGCTTCTGTGCTCACGAGATTAAGATGTAAAAGACCCATTCTGTGTTCACAGTAGGGCGCCATCCCTTCTTAGCTGTTTCATCTAAATGAAATAAAACATGAACATGTTCACTAAAATAATATGAATAGAATCCATGCTCCAGGGCGTACAGTATTTTCTATTATACCAGTACTTCCAGGTAAATCTTTTCTGTGCACTTCTCTGTTCTCTCAATCCCCTGAATCCACAGCACATTGTGGGGAACCATTATCTTTATTGTAGAGGTAAATATCCCTCCTTTCGTGCAGGCATTTACACCGCAGTCTAGTGGGCCAGCATTTTCAGAACATTTTTTGTTGTTGTTCCTCTACCTGGTAATAAATGGCTGAACATGGCTCTCTCTTACTTTCTCACATAAACTTCCAAATACTCTCTGTGAGCCAGTAGATTAATATATCAGATGGTAGCTATGAGCATAATGATTGTGAAGGTAAGGATGGGGAAGGCATGTGGTTTTTGCAGTGGTCACTGCTTTGTCCAGAAACTGAGAAACATTCCTAAACTTGTGCCATTCATGATGGCTTCATGACTGATATCAGAAGCTTACATTGCTGGAAAAGAAAATGCTCTTAGTCAATATCTTACCTAGTTACTTGTATAAGTAGAAAAACTACTTTTCACTTCATTTAAAAATATCAAAGAGCTGGTGCTAGATACAGAGCTGCAATTAATATCTCATAAATGCTAATGTGAATGTTCCCAGAAAAACACATCAACACAAGAATGAACTTAGTGAACTAAAATGTAAATTTATTTTCTGTAAATCTCAGATTGCTGAGTTTACTGTGATATGAGAGAGCACAGTTTTTTAAAAAAGGTTGTCTCACCATGCTTCAATTTGCAAATTTAGATGATATATTGTACTTAAGGATGGTATGATTAAGGATATCTTAAACTCAAGACCAGTTTATTGCATATTAAAAAGGTAGTTAATGTCTATTTAAATTTTTGATAAATATACACTGACAGATAAATAATGTTAATTTGGTTGTCAGAGCACATTACATTTCTTTTGGAATTATCTTGAAGAGATAATACATTTTGCCTTCACTGTGATAGAACAGTGAGGTGCACATGTAGAGAACTATCGTGAAAAGAACCATGAGATTTTTATTGCTTTGAGAAAAGACCCAGTCATATCTACTTCAGACAGGAGAGCAGTGCAGTTATTGGTACTGAGAATAAATTAATTCATAATGTCTAAATAGAGATGAAAGACTGCATGTGAAAAATGTATTGAATTGGGTGGAAGTATCAATATCAATTTCATTTCTAATGGTTCATTCTATGCTGTGTGATGTAAATGATTTTAACTACATCAAGCACTTGAGCATAATAAAGTCTTGAAGCAGCTCCATATTTTGGTAAAAGCTGAATGGGATTAGATTTTCAGCCAGACAAATGGCTTAAATGATAGGTACTTGCAATTGTAGTTCATTACTTTTTCTTTTTGAAAATGCAGCCTTGCAGCATATCTTTGGTGTGTAAGCTCTGAGACACAGCAGTATTAAAATAGTCATGGACCAGGAGGAAACAACACAAAACCATCCAGCCCAGATTAATCAAACATAGAAATTAATTTGAACTTTCTATGGTCTATTGAATGTTAAAATATTTCATATTTCAAGTAGAAAAAAAGAAGTTTTACAGGGGGTTGGAACTTGATGATCCTTGAGGTCCCTTCCTACCCAAGCCATTCAGTGATTCTTTGATGTTTCTAGTGTAACGCTGGAATATTAGGATTAAGAATGAACGTTTCTGCTCAGTTTCAGCAGATTTTCTAGTGTCTTGTATTATGTACTTATTGCTACTGGCTGATAAACAGGTAGTCTCTGCTGGATGTCATGAAACAATGGGACTTGTGTGTTAAAAAGCACTGAAAGAAAAAAAAAGAAGACAACTTTGACCAAACAAGGTATTTTAATCCTAGTTTTTTTTCAGCTCATCATGAAATTTGTTTTGAGGCTTTTTGTTGTAGCCGATGCCCTCACATTGGGTCCTACCTCTGAATGTAAGCATTTTCTGTGAACACTCCCCCATAGCTTCTTTTTTATCATGAATGAAATTTTACATTGTTAATATTTCTGTACCCATAAGAATGACTAGCTAAAGAGCAAATTCTCATGGAATTTTTGGGTTCTTTATGTTCAGTTCCCCAGTTTGTATCAGGAGGTGCTGAATAGCGTCACTTTATTCTGTTGTATTTAGATCATTACATCTCTTTGACAGATGTATTTTATTCAGAATAACTGATATTTTATTCAGTATTTTATTCATAATTTTATTCATAATAAGTAAAACAACTTGAGTTATTCAATAAATATACGATTATCAAAACGTTTTTTTTTTTCAGCATCAGTTTTCTGTCTTAAACATAGGCAAGAGTAAGAACATGAGTCACTGAAAAAGTGTTTTGAAATAGCAGTTATGAAAAAACCTGTTTCCAGACCAGCTGTATAAATTAACTATTGTTGTGTGGGAGCCCTTTGTGACGAAGGAGGCACATTGACATTATTGCTGGGCAAATGTCAAAACAGTAAGTCACTCTGTCTCCACTGGTTTTTTTCCTGCAGTCAGAATCGTGAGACAAATGATCTATCTCTTATATGTGTACTTCCACTACCTCTGAATGAGAACTTCAAGATTTTCCTCTGTGGATGTGAAGTGCCTAATAAAAATTACATTGCTGCCTCATTTCCTTCCATTGCCATCTGTGTGTGGGTGTCTTTGGGGGGCAGTATGGCAAGAATTAGAAGAACCATTTCAGATGGAAAACACAGTATTTCTTAGACATATTTAAGTGAAAATATGAAAAAAAAACCAACCAGAATTGTTTAAAGCAATGGCATACTGAAGATTTTTCCAGTGTCTTTTTGTTGAACCTGAAAACCATTTTTAACCATTACTTTCAAACTGCTAATATAAAAATAAGAAAATAAAACTGTTTATTGTGTCAGTTATAACAATCTTAGGCAGCTTTTACTGTGTTTTAGAGATTATAAATATGCAACTGATGTGTATATGAAAAGAAGATATTTTGATAATGATAATATAATAATGATAATGATAATATGCATTTTAGGAGAAACTGAGATGTCAGAAGCTGCAGTTTGTGATGATATCATTGCAGAAAGTTAGTAAGGTTGCTTTGGATAGTACCACTTTTATTTTTATTTTTATTGTTTTACCAGTTTGATTTCTTTTCGAGACTTTATTATTGTGAAATCTGCAGAAACAGTATAAATAATATCTCCAACCGGTTACAGTGTGTTGTTGTTGTTGTTGTTGTTTTGTTTGTTTGTTTTTTGCTTTTTTTGTTGTTGTTCTTAAAAAACTCCAAAATAAAATCATTATTTTTATTTTAAGTAAGTATAAATTAAAGTGAGAGTTAAAAACTGCAAATAGTAAAATTAGATTTCTTTTCTATTTATGCATGGACACCAAGAATTTTTGAGAAGAAATATAAGATTTGTGGAAAATTAATTTAGAGTGGTTGCCCCTGGCTACACACACTGCACAAAAATTATGGTGTCACTTTTTCTGCTTAAACAAATCTGCTCCACCCCGGCACCAGGCCTGCTCTACAGCAGTAGAGGCCTGGGGCTCTCACTCTAGGTGGTACCTCTCATGTGGTATCACTGTATTAAAAGCATAAATTTATTATTTTTACTTCCCTAGAGAAAGAAAGCAATTCAAGTGACGAAGGTAAAAAATATATTTAGAAATTTCAGCTACTGCTGAATTGGTAGAGAGAAGAAAGAATTTAAATATACAGGGTAAGGGGAAAGCAAGCCCAACCCTGTGCCTTGGTGATGCTTTCCTTTGTGGAGACCTCCATCATAAAACTAGCAATATAATATTCTTATTTTAATTTGAAAGTTGCTTGCTAATTTAGAAAGAAGACTTAGGAGGTGATCATTGTAATGTTGGGGTTGTCTCCTAAACAGTGAACTCCAAAAATTTGTGCTTATTGATCTACTTATTTTCTGTAAAATGTTGCTGCAAGACACAGTGAAACATTTAACAGACTTAAAAGGAAAGCTAGGTGAACTATTTACTGTAAACAGCATTTTTATTTCTTTTCAGATGTAATATACAGATCTTGGTTGTGTGCTTTTCTTATGTGCTTTTCAGGTGTAATATACAGATCTTGGTTGAATGTTTAGAGTGAGGGTTTGATTTAAGAACAGTGGTTTTATTGCACCCTTTGTTTCAAGAACTGGAGAGCCAGCTTACCATGTCATTCTCTATATGTGAACATTTAACTTGGGGTGGGCTTATATACTAGTGTGTGCCACAGTATGGTGCTCCACAGCTGCACTTAGATTCTGTTCTTTCGATAAACCAACAGGAAAGAAGGGACTCCATGGGCTCCACTTCCTCTGTGAATATTCTTCCCAGCAAGATAGTAAATTCTATCTATTTTCTCCTCTTATCTCCAAAGCTATTTAACACAAAAGTGTTACAGTTCCAGTAAAGCAATTACAGAAGAGGCTCTGACAATAATGCCAGAAGACTGAGATGGGGACATTTGGTTTAAAATACCTAGAGCTGTGCGTATCTGAGCAGATTTGGGTGAAGATTGTGCTTCAGGAAATATCACAAACAGCAGACAGTGGGAAAGTTTGTACTCTTGGCTTGTGGCTGGACCCTCACCTGAACACGGGGTGCATGTGAGGTTGGGAGAGATGGGACAGAGGTTGCATTACAGCTTCTTTGCCTGTTGAGTTATGCAGTACACACTCATGTGGGGAAGAGCACTGGACAGTTGCATATGTTGTGGGGAGGATTCCTGCCTTCCACATGAAGACTGATGCAAACCAGAGGATGGTATTTAGCTTGAGAGTTCCCAGACATAATAGGGGAAGAAGAACATGATGAGTTTTTGAATTCTCATCTTTTTCTCTCTTAGTATTACCCAAATGTGTTTATGTGTGTTTGGTTTCCTCTCTCAGAAGTGGTTGACAGGAGCTTAGGATGGGTCATAGCGATGAGAAAACTTGGCTTTTAATCATTTGACATTATTTAAGATTTTTACATGCAGGAAATCAAGTAGGTCTCATTGATAAACCCCCTGGACTCCTTGCTTATCTCAAACTTCTGAAGATTTGATTGGAGTATACATCAAGTATTTTAGAATTGAGACTTTTTCTTTTTTCTGTTTGGTGATGAAGATATGTCAAAAATAGATTTCTGCAGGGTGACTTTATGGTGTTCAGAATTTTACTTGTATTTCCTAATGTTTTTTTTTTCTTTTTTTTTCCCAGTTAGTTTCTACATAGAAGTTTACATTTCTGCTGCTGAAGGAACATGCAAAATAGTCTTTTCTTTATCTGTGTCATCTGAGCACTGATATTTCATGATAATCAAACAAGATCACATCACTTTACAACTTACTGAAAGAAAACATAAAAATTCCTTTACTGTAGAAATCTATGCTGGGTTTTCAGAGCACAGTTTTTCCAAACAGCATTATTCTTGCCTTGCAAATGTTTATCATGAAGCAGAGTTCTTTAGCAAGATGCTAATCGTTAGTGCTTATTATAACAGCTTTGAGATTACAGAGGTCCCATCTGTGGTTACTGCTATGTTGCCAATTATGCACATCCACAGTCATCTGTACAATAGTCACTTGTGACTGTTGAAGGGATCTGGCTAGAGGATGTCTTTTGAGAAACTTTAGAGGCAAATGTTAGTGTAACAATGCTGCAGTTATTTTTTTCTGGAGAAAGTATGGTCCTGTTTGGATTTGTGCTGTTAGAAGAAGGGGTGGACACAGATATATATCCACTAGTTGCTCTTTTTGTGTTTATTGAACAGAATTTCTGTTCAGAAACCTGAATACGGCGCAGGGGTTAACTGCTGAATTCATGTTACTGGAATTTGTTGATCAGCACTACTAAGTGTTCCTGTGTAGGTATGGGAGTTGGGAGAGATATTCCACATCTTCTGTTTTTTTCTTTCACAGTATGAAAGTAAATGGATTTTCCTCTCTGAAGCAGAGATTCAGTAACATAACAATATCTAGAGATGTATTATTCTCCATATTGTTATGCTAGCCAGAAAATGTCTTTCTATCATTCTGGGCTTGAGTGTTTTTGAGAATTGTTTGAAGCTTAGGATGAGATAGTCCCATTCAAAGAAATAAGATGATTCATTTGAGACTTCATTTCTGCACTTTCTTCAGTCAGTTTACACTGGAAAAAAAAAAAACGAAAAAAACCAAGATAAATTCTTGCAGCTTATTTTATTGTTTTTAATCCAGAAAACTGCATTACGTCTATGTGTGTGCTTGAGTACATTTATTAAAATATTCCATATTCTCTGTACAGTTAGGAGTATTATTGAAGATTGATTTTTAAATCTGAAACTAGCGACAAGCTTCCTTGAGGAGTAAGGGAACTACAGCAGATGTGTGGGACAACTTCAGCTGTAGTAAGTCAAAAGAGTAAGTTTATGCATTTATTTTCATCAGTAATTTAGAAGAGAAAGTGGCAGAAATAGATGTGTGAAAGCTGAGATGCAAATTTCATTAATCAAAGAGCACTTTGATCAGTGATGTCTTTCTTCTATAAGCCAGCATATTTAAATAGTAAAGGTCAGTATGTTACATTTTTAAATTTAATCAGGAATGTATTCAAATTGTTACAAATTCAACTCCATTGCCACTTATGTTAGACCATGATACTGATTTATATCTATGAATTTGTCTTCCAGGAATCCAAAGGAATAGAGAAAACAAAAGCTGTTAAATAAAAGTTCAAAGTAGAAAGCATTTGAATTAATACAAAGAATTACAGAGTCAGAAATTTCTTATATCTCTTTTTTATTATTCTTTGTTTGTTTGTTTGTTTTTTAATCATCAGAGCACCAGCTCACATCTGTCTAAACAATGAAAGCATCTTTGAATTCATTTCTTATTAGACTGAAATCCAGTTTAACACTGACTGGAGCTGTAATTTAATTTGAAATAACTCATTATTTCTTCAAGCATCACTGCAAACCTTAGAGAGGAATTTCCACACTCCTTTATTGTTTTCTTTTTAATCCATAGCCCTATCAAGTGTCTGATATGAACCTTTTTGCTACCCCATGATCCACATAAGGAAAAAATAATCTGAAAATAAACCAATATGGATGCAAGTATGGAAAAATATATTTAGAACTTTAAGTGTATCAAAAGAGTTGGCAATGAGAGTTGGCAGCCATTGCTTATTTTCTCTCAGCCCTTCTGCCATAAAATTTGCATGGTACTTGATTTCTTTCAGATGTATGCATGCAGAATTGATACACAAACTATGCTTGTCAGAAATAAAGAAAGAAACTGTAAAATATTTATGGTGAAATAATTAAGTGATAACCTGTGCTTTTGCTCGTGATCATGAAAACTTCAGGTAGAATGCAGATCATCTCCCATTCATCAGTGAAGGGACTTTCTCACAGAGTCCAACTCCATCAGAGAGCAATTTTTGTGAGTGGGTGAAGTGCAAAGAAGCACTGAGAAACTGATCTACATCCAGTTTCTGTTTCCAGTTTCTGAATAAACAATGAGGACTGCATTTGCAGATAACTTTTTTTTCAGTCGTGAGCAAGGATTTTAAAGTGTGTACCAACAACTGTATTTATTTTCTTGTAGCACTTTACCCACTGTGCCAATGGACAAGCCCAGCCTCCTGGCTCTTATAGTACAGGAAAAACACTGCAATGATTAGGTTACCTTAGGTTACCTTTGATGGTTCACATGACAAAAGCCTTCATGAAGATCCAGTATTTGCTGGGTTGTCAGCAGCAAAATCTTTTCTTTTGGTGTCAGGAATGCAGAATACTTCCCTTGTACTTCATCATATGTAAATACTATGAAGACTACAAGTGAAAAACTGAATAGAATTTAGTTAAAATAGCTAGATGTTAGCTGTAAAATAATACAAATTTTTGTATGATCAAACCTGTCTTCTTATGAAATGATGGATCATTGTAGCTCAGTTAAGTTTATCAGTGGCCTCAAGGCTTGTGATTCTGATTAATAAAGTGCACTTAGAATTTCAATGTTCCTCAGATAAATACATTTTGAATTTAAATAATAGGACATCTTAAAATTAATATGATTTTTTCAAATCTAGTTGCACCTTTTTCTTTTCATATCAGGGGTTACATGACTTTCTGCATCCCTGCATAGCAAAAAACAAATCTATAATTCCCATTAATTCTGTTTGAGTTTAGAATCAACACCTTTTTCAAACGTAGTCTGTAGAAGCTTATTTAAATTAAAGGTTTTGTTCTTGAAAGATAGCTAGCATTGCCCTGATGAATCCTTAAGATGTCGTGACAGCTTCAGCAACTGCTATTTTCAGACTGTTTCATTTAAAATTAATCACCAGTTGGCTTTTCAGCAGATGCATTTAGTGTGTTTCTGCTGCTTTCTTTTAAAAAGTTGCAAGTCTTTTGTATATGTGGTCTTGGATAAGATCTTGTGAATTTTATTTCCCTTATCTGGTTAGATGCAAACGTTTTCTAATGTTTTCTGAGAATTATCCCTTCATGTTGTACAGTTATATTTGATACAGGAATTCACGTGAGAAGTGAGGGTTGTTGGATTTCAAAATTCAATTGGTGGTTGGTCTATAAGGTGTCTTACACATATGAGACAGGGAGACTTGGGGAATTTCAGCTGGGAATCTCCTTAGAAAATTTTATTATAGAGTATTTGTTATTGTACATTACCAGAGGCTGCCACCTTAAGCAACTGACAAAAACTGAGTATCTTTTTGGTGTAGCAGGTTTGTTTTTTTTTTTAATCTTTTGGATTGTGACTTTAAATCTCTCAAACTGGATGCTTTATTTCAAACTGCTTTACTTCTAAGTAAAGAACTGTAATTCCTCCTACTGATTGCTTTTCCTTCCAGTTGAAAAGTTTTGTTTGTTTTAGGTAATTCCAAATTATAAAAAGGAAATATCTTAAATAGCTGGAATTTTTAAGATGTTTCATCATTGGACAGCATCACCAGGCATTCCAAGAACTCTCTTCCAACCAAGGAAAGCAAATGCTCCTGTTTTATTTCCTTTTTGGAAAGCTCAATAAACAAGATAATGGCTTCCACGCCATTTCTATAATCTATTAGCTCATCATTTTGATAGATACTTGGTGATAAGGATTCAGGATTTAAGGTTAAAGGTGTGGTATCATGTAAGAATTAGCTCTTGCTTACAGTTAGTGAAGTCTGTAACATTTTTCATTCTAATTCTTGGTTTGTGATTTCTCTAGATATGAAGTATGGTGCATGAAAATTAACATGAATGTGCTGGTCACCTGGTTTTCGAAGCTGGGACTGTAATGAAATATTGTTTTTGCTGAAAGCATTTACCTGTTTTGCTGCCTTGTCCTTTTCTTGAGATAAGAAATTATAGTACTGGTCTCACTTCCAGAAACACATTTGCATGATTAATTAATTCTAGAAAAGGGCACAGATGGGAGTGAATGAAATCACATTATTGATTAGACAAAGTAACAGCTAAAAAACACTCAGCTATTAAAGGTGACACTTTTATTATTCTTTTCAGAACTAGAATTGTCCACAAGGTCTCCCAAAGGAATATGGACTGATAAATTTCTCACTTGTGGTGTGACAAATTACTTGCAACTTTGCTTCACTTGAATATTATTTGCAATAGACTGAGTGTATATAAATGTCATTATTTATTGGCCTGAGCTTTTGTCATCAGAATCACGCGACCCAAATCATGGGAGTGTTCAAATGTGATAGCTGACTTAAACTGCTGTTCAGGCTTTTGGTACCAGGGAAATGACTTCATTATAAATCAGATAGAGTGCTAGTGATCTTTTAGAAACAAGTAATATAGTTGTCAACTCATCCTATTTCCCACTGTTATTTAGAAGACAGTGTAGCATATGGACGTGAAATTTCTGGTGTGTAAATCACATACGTGATTCCAGAAACTGGGGACTAAGGTTTGTAATATATCACTGTAGGAAAGTATTCAGAAGAAGTAAAGAGAAGTGAAGCATTTTGAGGTGAGATAAAAAGTAGAAAATTTCTTCACGTAGAGTACCTTAGGGATTTGAAGGAAACAAAAGCTTAGAACCAGTGTTCAAAAAATACCATGTCATTTTTTCTGATGACTTTTTCCTCTGACCTTTGGGGGTTTAGGGAAATATTTAGGGCTGATTATTTCTATAGCTAGCTGATGGAAATATACGTTTAGGCTTGGAACTGTGTCACTGAAATCTATGAAGTTTCTTTTTATACTGACCTAAAATTCATTCTTCAACATCAGCCTCATAAACTTCATACAAATAAAGATAGGAATGGTATTTATAAAAATACACAAAAATATAATATTTTGAGGTAGGAATATCCACCTGAAACTTTTTACCAACTCTAAGAGCACGTAAGTTAGGTAGCTTCACTTAATAAATAATTCAGTGTAAATACTATGAGAAATTTTTGCCACTGAAGTTTAATCTATCCAAATTTAGTTATAACAAAGTAATGAAAATCTCCGGAGATGATTGTAAAATCTCCACAGTTTTCACTGCTATATAATCAATTTAGTAATGTGTACACACATGAAAAGTTATATTAGAATCAGCTAGGCTTTCTAAAATACATGATAAATCTATTCATTAAATGTAATAAAGCAACATAATTTATTTTATTTTTTTTTGCACTTAAGAGAGTAAAAATAGATTTTCATTCTTCTCTGAACTGGTTTACTAGTGCCTCATGCATATTACCTTAGAAGATAGAAGAAAATTATGCACTATTAGAAGTTCAGAAAGAAATCTGAGTCTTGAGTGTGATGGGGAAATCTGCAGATTCTAATATTTTATGTTATTGCCTATTTGTGAGATTTTATTATTTTGATTTTTTTTCACATTGATGTAGGTTGATCTTGATGATCTTTTCACTTTTTAAGTTTATGTTTTTTAAAAGACTGAAGTTACTATGCCTGCTTAGAAATGGATAAGGAAAGTTAAAAATTATACATTTCTCCTTTAGACTGCTTGCCTGAAATGGAGATGTGCTGCAACACATCATACCTAACTGTCTTGAGTATGTTTTCCCCTTAGGCCATTTTTGTTTTTTTAAAGTTGCTTAAATCATGAATATCTTTTTTTGTCTGCCAAACTGCCTCATAATCTATTTTGTAATTCAGTATGTTCAGAGTAGTGAAGTCTAACTGCAGCTTTCAGTCTGAAAAATGAGACATCCTTCAGCTTGGCTTGGTACAGAAGGTGTGAAGTGTGATAGGAAGTGCACAGCCAAGAGGGATTTAGAAAGCAGGAGGTAGAGTTGGAAGGATACTCACTGTAAAACACAACAAAGAGTCTGGTATCAGAATTGTTAACAAGACAGCAATAACATATGGCCTTAAGATAAGTGAAAGAAATGAAATACAAAGAAATGGATAGCCAGTGAATGCAGGGAGCGCAGAATCTGGATTAGTAAGGAAAAGGTTTCAACACCAGGGAAAAATAAATTCTATTAAGAGCTAAAGATAAAAACTCAGAAGGCAAAGCTGAACACAGTCAAGGTTCTAAAATGAGCTCAGAATCGTATGTATGAATCCCAAGGAGATCTTCCATCAGGGATGACCCGCAGCATATACTGTTATATATTGCAAAATCATCTGTGTTGCATTTACTTTTTCTAGGCTTCATTTGCAAACTAATTTAGAATGTGGGGAAACTGTCATACTAACTTTAAAAAGAGCGATTTTAATACAAATTCCACAATAATATATATATTTAAACTGTAGGCTATTATCTGACATTTTATGAATCATGACCCAGAGAAAGGAGGGAGTGGTATGTTTCTTTGGCTGAAGCTGTGGAAAAACTAAAAACTATAAAATAATAATATAATGGTCTGGTTGATTTTAGGCAATCTGAGCAAAAGATAATTTCTTTTACATGTAGAATAATATTAATAGATCTTGGGAATAGAAGAATAGGAAAAGAAAAATTATTAATCTAAAAATACCTATTTCTTTGTTCCTAGGTTCAGACATTGTTCAATGGTTGACAAAGAACTTATCTATAGAAGATCCAGGTAATCTTTATTTTTTATATTAGAATATGTATTTCATATATATTAGAAAACTATATATTGTCTTTTTAAAGGATCAGATTCTGTTTGTCTTCTGTTGCAATGCAGAGGCAGTGTTTGATCAGTATAATTTCTACAGAATGAAAAAACATCATCAAGCTTCAGAAACTTTTGCTGAGAATCTGATGATTTGGGTTATCCATTTTGTTGAAGCGTGTACCAGGAAGCAAGAGGATGTCAAAGAAAATGCTTGCTTTCATTAATAGAAAATTAATTCAAGTTCTTCTCCATTAGGAATTAACTCATTGTCATACTAAATAGTTTCATAAGCACATGACATTTTTTTAACAGAACGGTGAATAGATCAGTGAATAAATAAAATTAATAAAATGTGCACTAGTACTGCTTACAGGAGCTGTGTTTGCATTTTTAAATTTGGATGTTCTTGTAGTATCTTAAACAGAGTCTGAACTGCAAATAGCATCAGTGCTCAACGAACTGGCTTCAAACATGGAAGTGAAACTTTGGGTCCAAGTGCGTCACTGGTTTCTTTTCTGGCCAGATGCTAGCTCAGGTTCTGCGTCTTGGTGCATGTCTGATATTTCTAGAAAAAAATGTTTTCCAGTAGAAAATGCTGAATATCTGAGATAAAATTCTGTGGAAGTTCCTGTTGTATTTTCATTAGGGGAAAGATAATCTTCCATCTTTAGAGCATTAATAAAAAAACCTCCTATTTTTCCTGTTTCTTTTTCAGACTTCTGGGAATGTAATTTCTATCTTCTGCTTGTTTTTTTTTAATTTCAAAAATGTTGCCTGCCATATTAGAAATGAAAGTTTAATCATTGTGGAATTCAAGCAAAGAGTAAAATCACTGTGTTTAAGATTATAAATTGGATAATATTTTAGGTGCATAATTCAATACTGCAAACATGCATTTCACAAATTATCGAAATTATTACATCAAAGAGATTGCTAATTGCTCCCAGATTAATATTACTTCCCACTCAGTGTCAAGACAATGTGGAAGTCACTAGGTACATAGGTGTGATATTGTGTGTCTCGGTTGTAAACTAAAAGACATGCGCCTGTCTATTCTTAGAGTTTGAAAGATTGCTATTTGATATAGAAGCTCAACCTTTATTTGTCAAAGCAGAACTGCAGTACTATGATAGGCTGTCATTCAGATTATCTGGTTGTTGTGAAACTTACAATGAAGAAAACTTAAGCTAAATGGGAAACGTGGTTTCCTATGTTAATATCCAATTAAAATTAAACAAACACACATGTGACTGATGTATGTAATCAGAACACAGCAGTAATTTTATCTGAGCTGCATTATATCCCCTCAGATTGTAAAAGTGGAAAAACTGGTCACAGTAACAAAAATGTCTTGTGTATGTCAGTTCTAGTCCAGGGACTGGGCAGCCAAAAGCCAGCTGTCTGGAGCTGTCTAGCTGAAAGTCTTCAGAAAGCCAGCCACCCCAAATGTTGCCTTTGGGTAGCACTCAGAATTACCAGATAGCAATGAACCTCACAGCTGGTGAGCAAGAGCTGTCCAGAGGGCTTTATTATTTTGAAAATTCTGGTTTGAAAAATCTTTGAAGATTTTGACTTTTTGTTCCAGTTCTAGACAAGACTGTCCAGAATTTCCTGTATAAAAGCCCTTACCTTCTGAGAGCTGTTGTCACCATAATTTGGATTTCCATTATCTTCTGTCTACTTTTCACCAATATGCCAAGGTTTTACTATGTCTGCCTTTTAAAATTACTCCTTAAAGTCATTTTACCAACCTGTTGTGCAATTTTGTGATGCAGAAATAAATAATCTTTGTGTTTATACTGGAAGTTATAATCTCCAACTAATTCTGGTATCAGCAACATAATGAAGACCTTGGTTCACTTATTTTAAGAGTATATTCTGTTATGTCTGGAAAAAATTGACTATGTATAACCCCGCCTATGTCAGTGTTGTGAACTACTCACGTGAGCAAGGCATGCAGATTGCCAAGGTGGTAAACAGACAGGCAGATTCTACTTATTTAGCAAATCAACGAAGTAATTGGAAGTAGTGCCTATTTTTTTCCTTGTTTTGCATAGAGCATGCAACTGCAGTAACACTTGAATGGGAAGAATTCTGCTTTATGGATACTGGGAGAACAAAGGAGAGGAGAAGATCTGGAAGCAACATTTGCTTTCACTGTAATAAGAAATGTGAAGTTAGTATCTGGAAACAGTAATTTCAACCAAAAAAAAATGTTACAAGTGTAAATTGCCAGTTAAAAAATAAAAAATAAAAAAGCACATTTTTCTGAAGTGGAAAAACAGTTTGTGTGGAAGATTTGTAAGATTTTGGCTTCCTGCAGTAAATCTCTGACAAGAAAATAAACTAAGGGTGATGGGTGGATTCTGCTAAATTATACCAGATTTTAAGTTATTTCAGTGGAGCTGAATAGAGCTTGTGCCCAGAATAGCTGTGTGCAATGTACAGTTGCTGTTATATTGTTTACTTTTCAGTATGTACTGTAAAAAAAAAGTTTGTGTTCAGCCTACAAATCATCTGTAAAATTTTAATGAACGGGAATTATCTAAGTTATTTTTAATGTGAAACTTAGTTCAGTCATAAAAATAAGCCTGACCTCAACCTGAAAAGAAGCAATTAACTGAGTTTACAGAACTGTAATGGTGTGTGGTTTGGCACTTAGACATGTGTTTGTTGAATTGGCCATTACAGGGTAAGTGCTGACTCTTCACTGATGGTGCCAATTAATCTTAATGAAGAAAATCTATTCTGTTTTTCTACATTGTATTTTTCTTTTTTAAAATGACAATTAGCACTCTGAAATGTACCCAGCTGGCCACACTAGAGATTTAAATCTTTTCAGTACAAAAATAGAACAATTAGGGTTGGTGAACTGTTTTAAAGGTGTCTGCTGAAATTTCCAAGTCTCTGGCTCTGTACTTGATTCTTGCACTGAAGTTTTTTGATGTCCTTTGACAAGGCACTTCATTTGTCTTTTCCTTAGTATTCTAACACTCTAACAGTAAATCATACTGTTTCTTTAATGAGAGCAACCAGAATCAAGCTTTGGTTTAGTGATGGATAATTACTATTTTCATAAAAAGTGTGTTACAAAAACTCATTTCACCCTTAACATAGTCCCTGAAGTATTTCTGTATATGTGGCTCAGAAAGAGTCTGTACGAGTTGATAATATGTTAAGCCATCACCTTCTTTCTCCTCCATAGTACTTTTAATTCAAAATGTTGCCTATTTAATTTATTGATATCTGCAAAACCAATGGAAGTGGTTTGGCTGAAGGCACATCTTTTTTGCATGATTGCTGTAGTAGAGTTGTAGTACCGCATCCATCTCCAGATTGTGCAGAATTGGCATTCAGAGTTCCTTAGTCCAACTCACTTTGGCTGTCTGTTGAGGGAATTTTTTATTGCTCTTGGACATCAAGAATTATACTCAAGTGTTACTAATTGCACCCATTGCCATTCAGTAATGCTTGCTGAAGGTTTATGGGGAACAAACAGTGGCTGTCAGTACAGTGAGGCGATGTGTGGTGCATTTCAGCTGTGGTGGAATCATTGCATCCCTTCTGCTGGTTCAGATTTTTACAAGTGCAGGATGCAGGCTCTTGTTCATCACTGGCAAAAACACACAGCTGATGGTGGTGACTGTGTTGAAAAACAGTGATTTTTTTAGCTGAGAATTTATCAAATGGTATTATTGTGTTATTTGTGTATCTGTTATAGTCTCCATGGAAATAAATAGGAAGCATTACTTTCAGAGTGGCCTATGTGTTTGTGTACATAAAAATCATCATTATTTGCTAAACCAAATATTGTAAGTTATAGAACAAGGCTGTTCCTTGAAGTAGACACGTACCCATGATTTCTCTGCTTCAATTCTTTCAATTAATGTTCTTTTCAATTAACTGATGTAGCTGATCTGTAACTAGATGTCCACCAGCGACTATGTAAGCTGTGGTCACTAACTTCAGTGCAAGAAAAAGGAAGAATTCAGTAGCACAACATCTGTTTTTTTCTTTCATTTTTTCTTCCATTGTTTCGTATTTAAATCTCGCTCCAACAGTATCTGTGTTAATGATATCTTTGATAATACACTTTGCTTTCTTTTAAGAATTAGTGAAAAAATATTAAGGTATTTATTTGAGTGTTTGAAAGTGTAGCTGAAAACCTGTTTCTGCACCTTCTTCTGATGAATATGCAGGAAGGCAGCAGCAAAGAGCAGCTAATGATTGTGACCTGGGACAGAGCACCAGCCAGGCATAGGAGTGTTTCCCTTTCCATAGATTGCTGAAGGAGAAAATAGGCTCTTATGAAAGGCGTTAAGGAGGGAATGGAGAGGTCATACTTCTGTTTGCAGTCTTTTGCATTAATCAAACAGTGGTAATAAAACAAGAGTTGAATACATCCTATTTATCATCTTAACTGAAAAAAATCCACCACCCACCTGATAAAAATGATTTATACTGTATGCACATGTATCATAATAGGAAATTGGGCATTCCATGGCACTCACCTTCTTTATTCATCTAACAGGCACATTTTTTTTTCAGTGAGGCAGATCTCATGAACCTTCACCAAGTGTAATATAAATAACTTTCTTCTGCTGTGTGAATTTGATCTGTGCTTGTCAGGTCCTGTAGCATGTAAATTAAATAATGTCTGTAATTTTAGAGGAGGAGAAAGAAAGCAGGGAATAGAAAATGTCAACATTTACAGGCAGTCTTTTGTATCAGTTGTATTAATGTTGTGATGAAACTGTATGGGCCCGTTTTCCTTTAGGTTTGTGTAACATTTAGTGATCTGTGATAGTAAGTGGGCTTCTAGCCAATTCTGGTGATTCAGGGCTGAAATGGTAGAATTTTGTTTGCAAAGGTTGAAGTCCTTGGAAAGACTTTAGAAATGGTGATCAAACATGTATTGCCTATAATTTAATTGCCACAGGAGAAGCCAGATTTAATGGATACTGTTGGTTTTCCACTGAGGGTTTTTCCACTTTAGTATAGTGTGTTACGCTGTGTAGAGTGGAACTCTTGGGAATGCACAGAACAGCAAGGTAGCCTGGAATGAGCTTCCCCTCATGTGTCTGTTAGAATTTAAAAATAGAAGCAAAAAAAAACCCCAAAACAATGAACAACATTTTCTTTGGAATTCAGAAGGTAATATGAGTGTTATTTCACTGAGGTCTTTCAGAGGCTTGGTGAGTAGAGGGTAAGAAGCCTACTCTGATAAAAAGCTAATGCTAAAATTATTACTAGATACTGAAAAAACAGTAAGCATTAATTCCAAGTAATTTCTTTGGAAAGTGCTTCAGATGCTCTGTTGTACCAATTTAAGAAATCTATTTTATCCTTTCTGTCACAGAAAAAATTAGTCTGTAAGAAATCTAAATTACTCAATTGAAATCTTTTTCCATCAAATTACCTCCAAAGTACACAACTTCATCAAAAAGCTTTATGATTAAGCTATTATTTTATTATATATGAAGCTATATGATGAAAACTGGTGCAGAGTTCTTCCCAAGGCTTATCTTCCAATTCTTTTAGAATTAATAAATCAGGCAATTCTTTGTTCCATGGTTTTCAATTGAAATTATTCTGTGCAGTTCTAGAGGAACTGGTGTTCCTAAACTGGAAATCTCCTTGTGGATATTGTATGCATCACTTGATGTCATCACTCAGCACATGGAGCCAGTATCTCAGGGTAAGAAAAAATATATTGCTAGCCAAAATTAACTTCCTGCTGGCACTTCAGATTTTTAGAATAACTGGCTTTGGGTACCAAATGCTACTAATTTAAATGTTATATATTCTCTATCTTGTCTGCTTGTTTTGTAACTACACATTACTAGCTGCCACTTTTTGCATATTTAGCATGGTCAGAGCCTATTGTATTACTGTCTCTGTTAAAAACAATGAAACATATTTACTGACTTAGCTGAAGTAAAAAATACAACTGAAGAATCATAGGAAAGGTATGTTCTTGTAAGAAGAACTCTGACACCTCTAAGAAATAAAGCTTATTCATTAACGAATTAAAAAACAATAATATTCCTAGTAAAATATTTGATTCTATTTTTACTTAAGGTACTAAGATTTTTTGTGTTTTTTTTCCTGTTTTTCACTTTCCTTCTAAGCCTTTGGGATTATACCAAGTTCTAGAGGTTTAAGAGGAAGAATATTTAGTAAATCCCAATTCATGCTGGCATATTTAATTAAAAGTAGCTAAATAATTGTCTAGAGACTTCATTAGCTTTCTACTTCCTTGTATCCCAAAGAACTATGCTGTATAGCAATGGAAAGCACAAGTAGGTGGAAGTTAGAATATGTGTCTGAACAACTTAATTAAATAAAAATAGTTGAAGTTCTATTTTGCCAGCAGCTGCTGCAACTATTTATAACCAAGTGAACAAAAGCTTTTTTTATATTTCTTTGACTTTTATAACTTTATATAAAAAATATAATATATATATGTATCTTTGATGACTGATATTTGATTTTGGTATTTGATGACAGAATGGTTAATGTAAGGCCCTCTCTTTATTTTGTTACTAGTTTTCCGTAAGTGGGTTTTTAGTTTTACCATGGCACATATAGAGAAATGTAGTTGTCCACCTCGGAGCAAAGTGAAGGTTCAAGGTTAAGTGAACTGCTGGACACTCCATTTCACTAGGCAAGACATCATTTGTTATGTTACCATGAATGGATAAATATTCCTTTCTCTCTTGTTATCCAATATTCTCTCATTTTCTTTGTTTTCTGTCAGCTATATTTTTATCTTCATGGTTCATCCTCTAGTTTTACTAGTATGTCTTCTGGTTCTTGTCTGCTTAGGGCTGTTTGTTATTGTTCATATTTTTTTCTCTATTCACATATTCTTCAATTTCACTGGTTACATTTAGTAACATTCTCAAATTTCACATAGTAAAACAGACAAATTGAAGCTGAACAATAAAGAGTTTCACTGTTCAATGTCCACTCTGTTTTTGTAGCTGCGAGGTCTCATTTGTCTTTGTCTTTAGAAAACTTGGATCCACAAAGTAAAAATTTCAGTTCCCACTGAAGCTGAAACTCAGTGTAGTTTAATAGAACCAGACTATGAAAAATCCTATTTATCTCAGCTATACATACAGAAATTATAACAAGTAATTTACATTTGCTTTTGAAAGGTTGCTTCTTAATTAATGTCTAATTTAAGGAAATACTTTTGTAGATGAACTGGAAAACTTAACCTTTTAAATAGTTTTAAAACTTGTTGGTAAGCTTATAAGGAATTATAAATGTGGCATGTTCGCATATTGCAATTGTGGAATTATTTACATCTTCGAATATAATCACTAATGTAACAAATAAAGCAAAGTATAATTAAAAAACTGCTTTTTCACAGTAACTGCTGTATTGATAAATTATGCTGAAGGTCTTTTGGGGAAATTACAAATGGTTGATTTTTTTTCTTTACAAAAAAATGTTGAAATGAGTATTTCGTGAGATAGCTTCATATATTTGTCACTTATCTCAAGGATATTTAAAATAGTTTGGTTTGAAGAAATTAGGGATGGGGATTTACAGTTCCACAGTTAAACCTGACTTGAATTTTTAATAATAGTAACTGCCACTATTATAATAAAACTCAATGTGGAAAAACTATTTAGAGAACTTTGTAAAATTCCAGGGGTTTTAAAGTTCATGTTAATAAGCTTCTGCAAAATTTATCCTCTCAGTTAGATGAAGCAAATCAAAACTTATGCCTACAAGAAACAGATAGAGATAATTTAGCTATCCACAGTAGTTTTTATCATAATAGTGATGGCTGAGATTGAAGTAGAAATGGAACCATGTATTTAAGTTCCTACATAGTGCATTTTGAAAATATTCTGACATGTCAAATTATGCCCAGGAAGAGCAATTATCTGTTGAATATACTGCAATTTCAGATATAATATGGAAAGAAACAATGCTCTCTAAGGTCATTTAAGCATAATAATGATTACAAATAATACCTTTTTATTTTATTTTGTTAATTAATTAATAAGCCAAAAACTACTGCACAGCAAGAGAAAGTATAGCTAATAATCCAAATTAATTTATATCCAGTGCACACTCCAGAGAGATTAAATGAATTTTGTACAACAAATTAAATATGAACAGAAGACAAGCAGCGCTGGAATCAGACCATCTGAAACATTAGATATTTCTGGCAGTGGATAGTCCCTTTTGCTTCACTGAAGGAGAAAGATGGTGTAATGGTCTTGATCTTCAGATGTTTCCAGCTTTATGTTTAGTAATACTCAAGTGGCATTTTTGCCTTTAAAACACCCCATAAGAATATGTTCCAGAGATTAATCTGATACTATAGATGTATTTTTAGTTTGGAAAGGTATGCTTGATAATCATATTGGTTGACTCTGAGTTCTTGAGTTATGAGAATCAGCAGATTATTATTCCCTATTGATTCAACTCCTCTTGTCTCATGACAATTTTATTGACAACTTTAATGGCTGTCCTCCACTATCCACTTATGTGTTTAGAGATATCTCTTGTTGTACAGAACTCTTACAGTCTATATTCCCCTTCTTCCTGTGATTTTTAACTTCCCTCTCTAAAAGTACATAGTTTTAGATGAAATGACCAGTTCTCTGCTTGGAATGTATGGTATGAGCATGCCATCCTGTATTCAAGTGATGTCTTCTGATTTGTTTTCCTTTTCAAAAAATTGATTTTGTTCTGTTTGAGGTTTGAGCAAAAATTTTCACATAACCATATACAGTGATTCTAGTTTTTCTTGAGCAGCAACAGCTAACTTGCAGCCCATGTGAACATGAGGAGTGAGAGTTCATACTTGAAATGATTAGCATTTACCAAAAATCAATTCCATCTGCTGTTGCATTGTCAAGTGAATCAGTACTGTGCAGTCCTTCTATGCCTCTTCAAAACTGACGTTTTACTTACCTCATAAATGATTACTGTCAGTAAATTTGGTTATATCATCAATCAAACTCTTCTGTAGATAATTTCTGAAGACAGTGATCGGATACAGTGGCTGCCTTCCTGCCCTGTGGTGACTGATCTACTGTAGCTAACATTTTATGACTATCTTTCTAACTATTTTTTTTCCATGACTTTCTATCACAGATACACTTAGTTCGTTTACAAAGACATTTGAGGCAATTATGACATGAACCCTCATGTAATCCAAGTTAATACAATATCCAGATTTTCTTAACCTTGTATGTTCACTAATTCCACATAAGAACGCTCACACTTTTGAGACATTTCATCCGTCAATAACAGTGAGTTTTCTTCCTTCTTCTGTCTCATTTATATATAATCAGTCTCCACTTTGTCACTGTTTCTATCTTGTTGTCTCTGTGAGCTTCTGTTCTATTCATGTGCCTCCTCCCTGCTCCTCTGATTACCCCTGTAGATCTTTATAAAACCCGAGGATGTATACTCCAGCTTTTTTTCTTTTCCACTTAGGGTCATTTAAGTGATAAATTGCACACTACTGATAACAGTTCAGTGAGTTAATATTTGACTTGCCTTAAAACATAAAGTGACCATTATGAGTGACTACCATGTTGACCCAGTGAGATGCTTTTATTCATTTTACCAATTTGTTTTAAACCCTTTCAATTTTTTATTGGTGTTGTTGTCATCAGTGCTATCTTTTCCTTCTACATTTGGATGCTGCCAATAGAGGAAAAATGGGTCAGTCACTGAGAAGGCTTTTCTTTCTGAAAAATAAATAAATAAATAAATAAATAAAATTATTTTTTCAGTGGAAAAAGAAGCCCTGATGGAAGGGTTTTCATTGAACTATTTTTGCTGGTGAGTTTATTTCAGTATGTCCATATTTTTAATAGCAGAGTTTATCTGTCTGAAATGTCAGTTACCTGCAATTATCTGTGTAAATCTGCTACAACGGGGAGAAGTAAGCACTGGGAGGGGGATTTTCATGACAACAGGAATGTGTAATTCAGACTGTAGGAACAAATGAAAAATGGAAAATTGAGTCTTGAAATATTTTGAAAGCTTACTATCTCATCCTTCATTTTAATGTGATCAATGAAATATATATAATAATACCAGACAAAATAATTAATTTATAAATAATGAGAGAACTCTCTAGAATTAAGTTTATATTAAATGCTTTTTTTAATATATATTCAACACAGATGACTGTATCTAATGACATTGCAGATCACACTTCTATGTTATTCTCTGGGAAGCTATCTCCACAGTCTTTGTAGTTTGCTTGCGTGAGCTTTGGTTATTTCTCCCTGCTGTGTGCCTGAATGACACCATTTTCCGTACAAAGCTTTTAACTCCTGCTGGACTTTAAATGCACAGCATTCTTTCCATCAGAAGAAATACATTTTCTTCAGCTTTTTATGCCCTCAGTTAGCTGTAAAGTTGTGATGAAGAAGATTGAATTCATCTTTACTGTGTAGAGTGCAGTGAAAGAGGCAGCTATTATTTTAGCTGCTGCAGTATGTTCTTTGTATTAACTGAACTGCCTGGTCATAAGTGGGTGTTCTGTGATTATGATAGCAATGTGTAACAATGATACAAAATTAATGGTTGATGTAGTAAGCAATTGATATCAAAACAGACTCAGAGACTAAAAAAGTGTCATGATTCATCTTAACCAGCAGTAATCATAGCAAGATAGTGCTACCTATTGTTTATCCTCACCCAACTTCAAAAAAACACATTAGCTGACATTCTTCGTATTCAACAATTCTACAGTTCTTTCAGAAACAAATACTTTGTGTGCTGAAAAAGCCTGTGACAACTCTTGAGCAACGCTGCTGGCCACAAATCCAAGCGGTGCTTGGTACACACCAGTTTTTCAAATGCTCTGGGCAAGCACCTTAGATAGCTGTCTCCTCCTGTTTGCACACCCCTGATTGCTCTTGGGCCTATGCTTTCCAGATGATTGAGAGAGGAGCTGCATGTGACTAGCTGTGCCTTGCCTTGAATATCACAAAGAAAGGGAAAAGCAGTTACACGGTAGCAAGGAAACATGCTATCATACAGTGCAGCATGTCTGAAGGAACCACAATGTAAAATGTGCTCCCTGGCTGACACATGCTTGCACAATTTCTTAGGTACCATATGCCTTGGAGAATCACATACTTCTTCACCAAACGTATGCAGCCAAATGAATTGATCACACATCTGTAGTCTCAGCCACTGGAAGAGAAGAAAGTTGGAAGATCTGGCATATTAACAGCAAGTGGCAAGCAGTACACAAGAAAAACCTGAAATAATATAATGATTCTACTACTGAAAGTGATTTATGTCCAATTTTTCGTGTCTTCTATTGATTATTGAAATTGTGGAGAAAAAATTCATTTGAGAAATGGAAGTATAGTATTTGCAGGAATGTTTTTGGTTTTTTTTTTTAATAATTTTGTTTTTTTTGTTTGTTGTTTTGTTGTTCATTCAAAATTATATGCATATGACTATATCAACTAGAGTTTCATACTAGGGAGGTAAATGAGTGAAACATCAGGAAATAACTTACGAAGACAAGTTCAAACTATCATTAGGGGAAGCAAGACATAAAGTTTTGTATTTTCTGTATTTTGCCTTGAAGTTGTATGTGAATCAAAGCTCAAATTGAAAAGTTGTCATTTCAGAGGAAGTGCCAGTGGGAAAAAGAGGAAGGCAGTACTTCAAAGGAATCTGGATTTTATCTTTCTTTCATTTCAATTTTAGAAGACAAGAGATATCAATAATAATAATAATCCTGAACTCTGTGATTTGGCAAAATTGAGAATATAGAACAAAAGAATATTAGTAGTGAAATTAGAAGAAAGATTTTTTACATGCTGACATGGATTGGTGGCAAGAGAGCTAACTTCCCCCATTAGAAGATCCAATTGCTAGTGTGATATAGGTAGGCATGTAAAAAAACTGAGGAGGTGACTGAGAAACTGACAGCAAATTTAAATAAATTCAAGCTACTCTCCATCACAGTGTACTGAATGAACTGATTATCTAGTGGCCAACTGACAGTGTTTGCTATTTTCCCTGATACCAGGTCTGGATAATGCTTTCAGCATAGATGGATTTCTTTCACCTCTTGTAACTATTTGTTCCAAATATGCCAAACAAATACACCAAAACTTTCAGAGGTGGGGTTACACAGCACTGCTCAGTTCCAGAACCTCACTCCCTATTTGTCTGCCTCATGAGTCTTCAAATTGCAACTGCCTTTTGTAGGGGATCATCATCTCCTTTCAGTTGGTCTTTCATAGTGACATGACTTCTGTGACTTCTGTTGACCTTGTCTGGGTAAAATCCTACCAGGTTTATGTCAGATAGTTGTGTTAGTCTTAATTGACTCACATCTCATTAGCATAAGAGGTAAGACTGGTGGTGTTCCCAAGTACCCCTTTGCTTGATATTTTTGCAAATAAAGTAGATGTTTCATATATATACATCCCTGTCTCTAAACCTGAAATATGTACATGAGACCTTGTGGTGTAGATCGGGTCAGACTGTCAAGGTGGTTGTCACCAGTACTTGGACAGGTAGATTCATTCATGGTAGATCTGTGATAGATTTTCCTCCTTACCATTCTGAGTGATATTTCTACTGTAGCCTCTGGCCTTTGATGGCATCAGCAGTCACTGTTTAGCACACAGCACAAGAAAAATCCTCCCTACTTGCTGTGGTGATAAATAAAGAGGTTTGTGATGGATATCTTGGAATTAAGCATGAATCTCATTTTAAGTGTGTTTGAGTAAATAGCGCCTCTTCACTGTCTTTTTTGCTCTCCCTGAAATGTCTCTCAGTGACTACTGCTCCCTTTGCAGTTCCATCCTTCAAATGGGACAAAAGGGAACAGTTTGGAGTCATGTGGGTGTTCAAAAACTTTTTTAGCTCTTTTATTTTCTCCTCTTTAAATGCCACAGTCAGTCCAGAGAGGGAGGCTCTCCTACGCTTTTTGTGAGCATCAGAAGTGGGTTTTATTTTATTGCCTTAAGTTAATTCTTGCAGCCTGTGTTCACGCTGGCAATGAAATGACAGCAGGAGTGAGGTGAGAGTAAGTGATAATGTCTTGGCTTTCGGCATTTAAAATGTATGTGTGCTTGTGAAGTTCTGAGTCATTAATTCTTTTTCCAGGCAGCCATGTGGCATAGCCATGCACTTAGTATGGTGATGGATTTTAGATTAGACAGAAAGCCACAAATAACAAACACTTTATTGATTGATGGAGAAGGAGGCTTTTTATTTTATTTTATTTTTTAATGTTTTTGTTGATATTACCATAGTGAAAAGCGGATGATAAAATTGAAAATTTGGGGTTTTTACCATTACTTATGTCATGTAACAATCTTAAGAACTTAAAATACCCCAAATGATATTTATTTTAGGAAAATTTTCTCTAGGACTTGCATGGAAGTTGCACGGAAGAAAATAAAACAGGCTCTGAAAAATGACATTTTAAAGTGGAAAAGAATTGAGAAACACCTGTTTCCATTTCCTTTGTCCCTCAGAGAATTCTGCAAGCCACTTCAGATGTGGTGAGACTGTAATTACAATGGTGTGATACTGTAAAGTGTTTTATGGACTTAAAAGTAAACTCAAATATAGAGACTACATCACCTAAGACCCTGAGTTGCATAAGAAAAAGTAGAATACACACTTATCACTAAAATCATACCCTTTGAGAGGTTTCAAAGCAGAAAAACATGTTTATTTTGAAGAAAAACAGAATCCATCCACTTTAGTCCTCCCCTGCGAACGTTATCGTAAGAAAAAAATTCTTCCATGCGTATTACCACAGCCTGCAATTTAAGATGAACAAACAATCATTCAATCCATACAATAGCTTATACAGTAAGGAGAAAACTGTACTATGTTTGAAAATAAAATAAAACAAAGTCAACAACTAGGGTGTATCTTTGTTTTTCAGACTTCATCAGATTTTTGTTGCCCCAAAGTGCTGTAATAGACTGATTCTCTCTTATAACAAAGTACATTAAAAGTGACTAGTATTTAATCCATCAAAATCACTCTCCTTGTAATGGCATAGTGAATGGCAGGACAGTGTTACTACTCCCAAATATGATCGCTAATCATTGTACAATTGTTGTTCACTTCACCCACTCAGCTAAATAAAGTTAACAGCAGAAGGAAGCATGAAATTTAAAACTTCTCAGCTTTTAGCCCAGCAATGGCATACACATTAAGAGTCAAAATTCCACCCACAGTAGTATTTTGAATTCATATCAAAATATTTCATATCCTGTTGAAATGAATTGGTCTGATAAAGACATATTTCTGTCTTTCAGTTAATATTTTTCTGTTAGCTATTATTAACTTAGAACTCCTAATGCCCTTTTTCACCTACAAAAAATTAGGAGTGATTTTAGTGATTTTGGTTTTTGAACATGATTTTCTACTTACCTGTACTGTCACTGCTAGGAAGCTATACCTGGAACCTTAATTCATATAAATGATCATCTCCAAAACAAGCAGTCAAGAAGAGAGGATGCTGAAGTTTCCTCTGTTCTACCAGTCACAACTCTGTGAAGTTTGTTTCTTTCAAATTTGTGTGGTACCTCTGCTGCAATTTGAATTATACCTTCTCAATGAGGCTGGCTGGGTGTAACTGACAACGTGGCCTCACATGTATTGCATATTCTTACGCATGATGACTAATATCTGGAAATAGTAGTTATGTGTGTATCACATTGTATGTTTGTGTACAGTTGCCACATAAGAAGTATTTTATTGCTTTTAGTCTATGTTCCCTCTATTTTTGAATTTTTTATTCTGAATATTTATAAGCAATTAGCTTTCTACCTGGTAACTTACATATTTAAAAGCATTTTTTTGGATTTGGTGTTCTTATCTTTTTTCTTTTTTCTAATGCACTTCATGAAGATTTCAAAATTCCTTATTTCCCTCTGCTATTCTTCCCGATGAAAGATGCTTCTTTAGGTCAAAATCCCCTAATTCCACATGCAGAAATACCTGGGGACTAATGAAGCTGTGTGAACTGAACTTGTAGGCATTTAGGTGTGTAGAATTAGTCTGCTGCTGGCTACATTTTCCTCTTCAAGTTCTTGGTTTTGTTTCCTGAATCCTACAATTGTACTTCATTTGGCTTTTCAGTCTGATTTCAGCAAAATCAAATGTGTATTTAAGTGTTACTTTTGTTGCTTGGAAATAAGAGTCCTTTCTTTGTAAAACTTGCACTGCTGTCCTGCAGGGAACAGCAGTGATAGTCCTCTGTCAGTCTGGTATGAGGCAGGATTTCTGGACATTGTTCACCTGTTACAATTTTGTGAACATCTTTCACCTGGTTGATTTATGTGTTATTCGTTGTCTGTGCAAATTGAAAATGCTTTGGTTAAGCAGTTGCATCACTGTCAGATAACATAAATGAAGAGGATTTTAGACTAAGTGAATGGTTCTGTTAGTGTCCTTATTATACCATGCACTTATTTTTTTTTTCTTTCTTTTCTTTTAATAGAACAGGCACTGCTCACCTATGTGAGCTGTAGTGGATCTTAGGTTGCTGTTAAAAGGTTGTATTTGTTCATTTATATTTCTTCAGTTCTGGAATAACTTGCGGGATTGATAGTCATACTAATTAAAATTAATTGTCTGTTAGTTGAAGGAAAATATAGAGACGTTTATGTTTCCCTATTACATCTTTGTGGCTCTGCAGAGAGATACCTTAACAATGAGTCAGTGTAGATTTATCCTAATTGAATAAGATACTTGAGGTGAGAGTAAAACCTTCTTAGTCTCCATGCATAGCTGAAGATGAGACATAGGCTGCTGTGGGAAACGACTCAGATCTCAGCTGACCTTAATTGCTTTAATTGCCTAGAGAAAAGCCATCGTGGTCTTTTCTTCTGTTTCCATCTCTGTGGAGAGGCAGTAGTGACTATACACTTGTCTACACAGTAAGTTACTCAACAGAAAGTTAAGGCAGTATCAACTCTCATTCCTACTGTAACCAGCCTTCCCAGGATTATAGGCTGCTCTGGCAGCTTTCTAATAATTTATTCTCCAACTGTCTACATCACTGTTTTCTGCTCTTTGTTCCACTTCTGCTTCATCCACTTAAGAGTCACAGAATTGTAATATGATTCAGGTTGAGAGGGACCTCAAGAGGTCTCTAGTTTAATGCTGTGCTTGAATTAGCATCAACTGTAAGATCAAGCAGGCTGTCCAGGGCCTCAGCCCCTTGAGTCTTGAAACTCACCGAAGTTCTAGACTATATAATCTCTCTGGGCAGCCTCTTCTGCTGCTTAGCTGCTCTCAGGATGAAAATGTTCTCTATATTCTGTCAAGTCAGAACCACCCCTGATTTAGTTTGTGATCATTGTCTCTCTTAATTTATATTCTTTTCACTTGTCATGCACATTTATAAAGATCATGGCACTGTCATTTGGTTTTTCTTAGTCATTGGAAGACTTTTGCTAGGCACACCCAAAATCTTCTCTTTTTCAGTTTGAGCTAGTCCAGCTCCTCCACCTTCTCCTCACAGGGCAGTGCTCTGTTCCCCAGCCAGCTCAGCGACCCTCCACTGGACTCATCCAGGTTCACTTATATCTTTCTTGTATTGGAGTGGATGTGGTATTCACAGCTGGGCATGGTAGTCCAGATGTGCTCTAATGGCTGCTGGGTAAAAGATAATAATGTGATCTCTTTGTGTTCTTGAATAATAATACAATTAAGAAACCAAGAAAAGCATGAAGCAAATCTGGATCCTATTTAATTCCTTCTAAATCTGAAAAGAATGAATTCTCATCTGCATCAAGAGCTCTGTGGTAAGCCCTGTCACTCTTAATCTAAGAAATCTTTCCCTAAAAAAGTAAACACATTTTTTTCCTTTTTTCTTTTTTTTTTGTTTGTTTTTACTCTTATTTCACAAAGATTCATAATACCTGGAAAAACAAAAACAAACAACAACAACCTTTTAAAACTTGCAGGGCGAAGAACAAAGAAAAGGTTAATAAAATTATAAAAAATAAGCAAAGTAAACCAAAATGAAAAGAAAATCAGCAACTGACTCACCACAGAATGTAATGACTTGAAGTATCTTATCCAAAGGATAATATAATTTTGTAGCTTGAGGTAGATGAATAACAGTAATACTTGGGCTTAAGCTAATTAGGATAGAATTCATGTGTGGGTTTGCACACATCCCATGTGCTGGGAGAGATGCATCTGACTTCTTCTGTTGAATTTTCTTGTAAGCTTACAATCTGGAAAAGCCTTGTTAACAGGGTTATGGCATTTTATAGCAGGTCTGCACGTTCACTGCCTGAGAGGGGTGCTGGATTTTCTTAGATAATGGCTCTACTGGAGAGACAGGAACCTAAGGTCACAGACTGTGGAAAACACAGAGATTACAAGGATTATTGGGCATCAAATAAGCCCTTCTAGGGTTGTGTGCTCTCAGTGAACTACTGTCCAGTCCCCTTTCATTCTTCTTCCACATGCTTGCTGGCTTTGGGATAGCTTGAGAATGTCCCACTCTGCCTCTTGCATATTCTGTGCCACTGAATATCCTTCGGTGAGCAAATGGGTGAAAGAGGGAATTTTCTGGAATACCGATGAAATGTAGGTGAAAAAGTATGTCTGTGTCTCATCCTTATGTCCAAAGTGATACTGACTGAAACGTAAATGATTCTATCATCCTCATAAAGAACACGTGTCAGAGGACTCAGTTGTCTTTCTGCATGACAGTACTGTACCTGAAACCTCTTCAGATGCCACTCTGGTGTTTTGAAAGAGGCAGAGGTAGCATTTATGCTTGCCATTGCCAAAAGCCATATTACAGGCAATGGGAACAAATTAACTCTTTTTCAAGGATGAAAACAAATATGTTTGTTTAGTGGTGGTGTAACGTTTTCCTTAGAGCAAATGTTCATCCTTACTGACTCTGCATATGTTCTGGATTCATGCTATAGTCACACTTTAGATTAAAAAATCTTCCTTTTTTAGGCAGATCTCATTATTTCTCTTTCTTTCATCATTTTCAACCTCCTCCTTCCCAACCTCCCCTTCTTCCCAAGTCCTCTTTTATGGCCTTTGTACTGATCTGTCTCCTTTCCACTTTGCTGGTGTTGTGCTGGGGCACTGCTGTCCTCTCTGTCACTCTCTCCTCTAACTGAGGCTTTGTCATGTTGCTCAGAAACCCTTGTGATCTTCCTCAAGCTTTGTCTTTTAAAATTAATTAGCTTCAGTACTTGTGTTAGTAGGTCATACTAGAAAATATTTAATGTAACAGCAGAAATTGCTGTGCGCAGATATTTTAGGGATATGCTCCAGAGTTGTGACACTGTTGATAAAGAGTATGGTAAAGGCTAGGACTTAAATACAGCATCAAGAGAATGACTCTAATTAATAACCTACTTTTCCTACAGTTTGATGTTAGAATGAACAAGATAGTAACAATAATCAGTGAGACTTCAGAGATTGATAATGGTCAGTGGTTTACTGAATATACAAGCACACGTATAATCCTGACTGTTATGTGTTATGATTTTATTCACTAAAGTGAATTGAATTCAACCCAGTTCTGGGCTTTCCAGTACCAGACAGATGTGGACACACTGGAGAGAGTCCTAAGAAGGGTCACAAAGATTAAGGACTTGGAATATCTCTCTTATGAGGCAAATGTGAGAGACTTGAGACTGTTCAGCCTGGAGAAGGCTCAGTGGGATCTTACCAGTGTCTATAAATATCTGAAGAGGGATGTGTAAAGAAGATGGAACCATATTCTTTCTAGTGGTACCCAAATACCAGGAAAAAAGACCATTGACACACTGGAATACAAGATATTCCATCTGAACATCTGGATACACTCAGGATGCACTTATTTATTGTGTGGATGGCTGAACGCTGGCACAGGTTGCCCAGAGAGGCTGTGGAATCATGTCCTTGGAAGTCAAAACCTGCTGAACACAGTCCTGGACAACCTGCTCTAGTTGGTTCTATTTGAACATTAGGGAGTTGGATTAGATGACCTCCCCCTTCCAACCTTAATCAATCTGTGATTCTGTGTTCCTTTATATTTTCCCAACAATGAATTATTTTTAAGAAAATTTCTATTCTTTACTACTGTTCTGGTAAAACTAGTGAGGAATATAACTTATAGTTGGAGTCAATTATTTTAATATTGTGTAATATGAACTTTCTGAAGAAGTAAAGGAGGCAGGACTATCAGGATAAAAATGATTGCTGTTTTCACCTTCAGAGCAAGTGTGTGAATGTCACAGTAGCCACCAGCTAATGCTGATGTGGAATTACAGTTACAGATGGGATGTCTAATAGCCAGTGATTAAGGAGAGTAAAGACTTTTATTTGTTGTATCATTCCATTACAAAAATAAATGAAAAAAAAAGACAGTGCTTTCATGATGCCAGGATCTAGACTGAGTCAAGTGGCTATCTGCAGGAAATAGAAAATTAAGTTGCTTAAAATAAGTTATCTAACTTCTAAAATTTCTTTTTCTTTTGTTTTGATATTCAAACAGTGGAAGCTCTACATTTGGGAACACTGATGGCAGCACATGGTTATTTTTTTCCAATCTCAGACCATGTTCTAACACTAAAGGATGATGGCACCTTTTATCGATTCCAGGTAGGTGTTTTTTAAATGTTCTTGACTTGTGCAAGGGGAGGCTTATATTAAAGACCTCACACTAAGGTTTATAGCAGATTTTAACACTACTTTCTCTCTTATGTAACCTAGTAAGTGGTAGCAGTTCCTCTTAAAGTTAAAAATGGTAGAAGGATTAAAATTTAGAAAATGAGGACAATATCTTGTGCTAAGATGATAATGATCTTTTTAACCCCTAGACTTAGTAAGTGTGATAATGAAAATTGTGGAAGTATTTTGGAAGTAAAGGAAATGATATCATCTTATTGGCTATGATTCCTAAAATATTCTTAATTAGAGGGGGAGTTATTTTTCTTATTAAGCCTGTAGTAGAGATCTGATTAAGAATGGAGGGTAGTATAGATACTCTTTCTTATATGATGATTTCCATATAGAATCATAGAATCAGAATTCTTAGAGTTGGAAGGAATCTTCAAAGGTCATCTAGTCCAGCACTCCTGAAATGAACAGGGACATACACAAGTAGATCAGGTTGCCGGGGGCCTGATCCTGCCTCCCCTTGGAAGTCTCCAGGGACAGGGCATCAACCACATCACTGGGCAACCTGTTCCAGTGCCTCACCACCCTCACTGTAAAAGCTTTTTCCTTTTATCCAACCTAAATCTACCCTCTTTAAGCTTGAAGCCCTTTCCCCTTGTTGTATCACAACAAACCCCGCTAAAGAGTTTGTCCCCTTCTTTCCTGTAGCTCCCCATTAGATACTGAAAGACCACTATTAGGCCACCTCAGGAGTCTCCTCTTCTGCAAGCTGAAGAGCCCCAGCTCTCTCAGCCTGTCCTTGTAGGAGAGGTGTTCCATTCCTTGGGTCATTTTTGTAGCCCTCCTCTGGACCCACTCCAACAGGTCTATACCTCTCCTGTACTGAGGACTCCACATCTGGATGCAGTACTCCAAGTGAGGCCTAAGCAGCACAGAGTAGAGGAGCAGGATCACTTCCCTTGACTACTATCCTGTCCAGGCTTCTTTTGATGCAGCCCAGGATATGGTTGGCTCTGTGAGCTGCAAGGGCATGTTGGCTCATGTCCAGCTTCCCATCCACCACTACCCCCAGGTTGTTTTTGGCAGGGCTGCACTCAGCCCTTTCTTTTCCCAGCTTGTATTGGTAGTGAGGGTTGCCTGGATCCTGGTGCAAGGTCTTGCCCTTGGATTTGTTGAACCTCATGAAATTCACCTGGTCCCACTTCTCAAGGCCCCTCTGGATGGGTCCCTCTGGATGGCATCCCATCCCTTTGGTGTGTTGACTGCACTCCTCAGACTGCTGTCATCAGCAAACTTGCTGAGGCTCCACTTGACCCCACTGTCAGTGGTACTAATGAAGATAATAAAGAGTATCACTATTAGCACTGACCCCTGGTGGACACCACTCATCACTTATCTCCATCCAGACATTGAGCTACTGACCACCACCCCTTGGACTCAGTCCTGCAGCCAATTCTTTGTCCATCGAACAGTCCACCCATCAAATCCATATCTTTCCAGTTTGGAGAGAAGGATGTTGTGGGGTGCCTTTGTCAAAGGCTTTACTGAAGATGAGATAGATGATATGAGTGGTTCTTCTGTTGTCCATTGATGCAGTGACACCATTATAAAAGGCTACTAGGTTAGTCAAGCAGGATTTCCCTTGGTGAAGCCATGCTGGTTCTCCCATATCATCTCCCTGTCTTCCACGTGACTTCGTAGGGCTTCCAGGAGGATCTTCCATAGTGTGGAGGTAAAGCTGACAGGTCAGTAGTTCCCGGAGTCATCTTTTTGACCCTTCTTAAAAAGGATGTGATGTTGCCCTTTTTCCAGGGATTTCACCTGATCGTCATGACTTTTCAAATATCATTGAGTGTGACATAGCTGTTTCCCCCAGGACTCTGAGGCGCATCACATTGGGACTCATAGACTTGTGGATGTTCAGGTTCCTCAGGTGGTTACGAACCTGATCTTTGCTTACTGTGGGAGGGACCAAACCAAACATTTGGGGGCTGTGTGATGAGCAGTTATCAGAGAAGACCAAGGCAAAAAAGTTAAGTACCTCAGCTCTCTCTTTGTCTGTTGTTACCAGCTTGCCTGTGTGGGGGTATGCCCTCCTGGACTTTTCTGTTTGAGGTACCTGTAGAAATCTTTCTTTTTCTTCTTGGCATCTCTTGCCAAGTCTAATTCAAGCTGGGCCTTAGCTTTCCTGACCCCATCCCTGCACAGCCTAGCAGCTTCCTTATACTCTTCCCATGGTACCTGTGTCTGTTTCCACTGGGATGGTTTCCCAGGGTGTTTTGTTGACTAACTCCCTGAAGAGCTGGAATTTGGCCCTCCTTAGTGTCCTAATTTCACTCTTTGTTTGTATCATATCCCTCTGGAGCATGAACTCAACCTCTGGAGCATGATCACTCCAGTCCTGATGTCACCAATCAGTTCATTTGCATAAGTGAGCAACAGATCCAATATTGCATCCCGCAGGTTGGGACTGTTAATGACTTGACTCAGGAAGTTATCTTCAGTGCACTCCAGGAGCCTTTTCGATTGCCTACAGCTCTTCATGCTGCTTTTCCAGCAGATGTATGGGTGGTTGAAGTCCCCCAGCAGGTTGAATGCTTGCAATTGCAACACCTCCTGTACCTGGATGTAGGCCTCATCAACAGACTCTGCTTTATTAGATAGCCTGTAGTAGACACCAATCACAGTGCTCTTTCCTGCCTCTGTCTCTGTCACCCACAGGCTTTCGACTTGCTCATGACTGTTCTTTAGGATCAGCTCATTACATTCTATTCCTTTCCTGATGTAGATAGCAACACCCCCTCCCCTTCTTCCTCACCTGTCCCTTCTGAACAGCTTGTAGCTATTGATAACCACACTCCAGTCATGGAAATAATCCTGCCAAGTTTTGGTGACAGCAACTACATCAGGGTTTTCTAGTAGTACAGCAGCTTCCAGCTCCTCCTTTTAGTTTCCCAAGCTGCATGTATTGGTGTAGAGGCACTTCAACTGGGCAACTGGTCTTGTCATCTCCTTAAAGGATAACTTCTTAATTCTTACTATTTCCCTTGATTTTCCCCATTGCCTTCTCCTATTGTCCCAGCAGCCTTTTCATCATAGGATTTCCTATGTGCTGCCGTGGTGTCAGCAGCTCTCACAGCAGCAGGTCCTTCAAGGCCCTTGCTAGTACCCCTGTACCTCTAATCTAGCTATACCATCCCACACCTTATCATGGGAAGGCTCATTATCCTTCCTGTCCCCCTTCAGGCCTAAAATGTAATGAAAAGAATAGAAATGAGTTAGTAGCAAAGTTGTATGTGTTCTTCTAACAAGTGCAAACACATTTCTTTGTCAATTCCTATTGCATATGAAAAACATATGCAGATGCTTCAGAACAAGCTGGAGGTGTATATGTATTAACATACCTATTCAGTGTATATGTATTAAGATACCTATGTATTTGTATTTTATTATATTAGTTTTCAACCTCAGGGCTTGGAGAGTAGGAATGTTGATTTCCTAATAGTGAATAGCAAGCTAGAACTTTACAGAGCACCACCATCTATGACAAATATTACGGAAGACTATCTCATTATATATCCTAGAGCAGGAATTTGTTTTTTTTTTTTTCCATGTTCCACCTTCAGCAGTGGTGGTTGTACTCTGTATTGCTATTAAGTGGTGATCAAGGCAGATAACAGCAACAGCTGCTTCAAGATCTTCCCTGGATATTTGCTGCTTTGCAGTGATCTAATGATCATAACCATGAAACTGATGATAGTAATTCCAGTCTGGAAACCCTGCTCTGTTAGATCTAACTGTGTTAGATACTTACTGAAAAATATCTGTTCAATCGAAATATATTATTTTCAAGATATTTCAATTTAAATTTGTCTTTAAAAATGTTTGAATAGGGAGTCATTAAATAGTAGAATAAAACTGAGATTGTGGTCTTTAGGATCCAGAAGAAAACAGTGGTACATTGGAGATCAAACATAGTCTAAAGCATTGTACTAAGTGAATTGCTGTCCAGTACTTTCATTGATATTTTGGCTTCAGTTCTATTCTACAGAGTCACATAAGGGAAGACAAAGAGTCATAGTATTTGGTCTGAAATAAAAGTTTTGAGTGAGTATAACTAAATATCTACAGCGTGACCTCATAAGAGAGAGAATGGCTACTACTTAAATGCATAGAATATTATTGTATGCTTGTATCGAGTCCTGTGGGTCATACAGTGCACAAAACCCTGCTCTTCAGCAGGACAGTACATTATATCTGTGTGTGGGTAGTACAAAAAGAAATCACTCCAAGCCTCCTCCCCAGGATCCACAATCATTTCTGATTCTGGAGAGGGAATATGAAGAAAAAGTTTTCCCTCCTGTGGTTCTTTATCCTCATATTCAGTATAAATAAGAGAGTGATGGCATATGGGTGAAGAGGTTTACTGCTGAGGGAAAGGGATTAATGTGGTTGTGGAATAAGCAAAAAGTAGAAAGAAATCATGCAGTGGATAAGGCTTCAGTTACTGGCTCATTCCATGAGCAACGATCAGGAGGACAAAATATCTGAAGATTTTTTTTGCAGAGAATAGGGCAAATGTATAGGGGTGCTGAGCACTGACTTCTGCATTGCTACTAGCCTACTACTGATTCAAACATAAGAAAACATCACCACTGCTAGCATGATATTTCTTTTGAAGGAAAGCGTAGATGAGAATGAGTGGCACTGTGAGTAGCTGAAAGCACTGCAGGTAGCCTGTTGCAAGCTTTCCTCAGAGAGCTCTACAGCCTATGTGTTTGGACATGAATGTTTAGTTAGGTTTAGATCGTAAAATGATGTCAATTGATTTATGTAAATTAAGCACTTAGCACCTATTTGACATATGCAAATGAAATAAGTTATTTGCCTCAAGTGTTACTTGGTATATAACTGCACAAGTTTTCTGCTCTGTGGCACTCGTTGAATTGCTATTAGTATGCTAACAATGTTAGAACACTTCAATTTTACCCATTTATGTTAAGCACAAGATAAATTTATAGTGGTGTCAAACTGTTACCTGGACTTCTACCAGCCAGATTTTTCATTAAAATTCCACATTCCTTACCAAAACAAGGCTAACATAAAATCTGCTACTGAGGCTATTAATTTGAAAGATGAAGATAACTCTATAGAGAAAATTACTGTAAATGTGTGAATACTGCACTGGAATAGCGGTTTAGATGCTTCAGAAACAGAACCCCCTGAGTGTTGGACAGGATTTATAAATTTCTAGATATTAAATAGAAAGAGAAAACAGTGCACCTGCCAGCACTGAAAAGTTCAAAAGCTATCCCTGCAGAGAAACCTTTGCCTACAATAAAAAGACCTGACCTACAAAAAACAGGCTAGCTAGAATAATGTTCTCCATTCAGTTCCTTTTTCATGTTCCAGAGGATGACGCATTCACTCCTGACAGTAAAATTACTTCCAGTTTGTTTTAAACAAGCTACTGTTGTATAGAAAAAGCTAAAAGCAGAAGAGACTGTGTTTTATTTGCACAAATGCCCTTCTACAGGCAAAATTATGCTCTTTCAATTATTACTCTTGCAACCAAGAGGGCTGTAAAATTGTAACTGTATCTGCTTTTTAAAACAATGTGGCTTTAGAAATAAACAGTCATTCCTTATTATTCTTTGACTTACTTTGTTTTAATTGGGTCAGTTTCTGCTATAACAACTTAACTAAAAGGGGATAGATAGATGTTATTTATCTTACTTAGAGAAAGGTGAGTTCTAATTGGTCTCAACAAAGCAAAGCAGAAACTTAGGTTTAATTATACTTTTTGAACCATCCTGAACATAAGGCATATTGCCTTTGCATGTTATTTAAAGCTGGGACCAAAGGAATTGAATATCTGCAACCTACCAGGAAGGTACTCAAAAGCTAATATATATGAGGGGCATAAATAAGACAAACAAGGTGCACTTTGGAAATATCTTCTAGGGACCAGGTGTTACTCACTGAGTACCTTTCATCAGTATCCACATAGCTGATAATATGGCTGACCTGGTGAGGAGTCCCTGATTTACCCTTTCCGCTGCTATGTTTCTGTAATGGCTTCCAAGGGAAAGAATGTTGACTTATTTTACAAATTACATACTCATTATAGTGTCTTTCAACATTCTTAATGAAAGTAGTGTTTTCTAATACTTCTTGTTTTTAAACAAACTCCTAGAATACTTGAGGCTTTTGATAATCACGGTCTCTTTTCTTTATGAGATTGATTGGTGATGTAATGTAATTTAATTTTCAGAGGTGATGTTTAGATTCTGTTATTTTATTACTTTTTAAGTTGGAAGGCATACATAGAAAGAATGTGGAAACAGGAACAAAATTTCTTGTTGTGAAAGCTTGATTCTGGTGAAGATAGCAGCAAAACTCATGCTTTTGGCAAGATGGTTTCATCTGTGATGTTTTCTGTCCTATCACTGTAATACTTTCTTGATGAATGCATTTCTCTCTCCAACCTTGTTTTTGTTTTTCTGAAGTGGAAATATAGGAATTATTCTAGGGATCTGTCATGGTTTTATGATTTTTCTTATTGGCATTCCTCATCATAACATCATGTAGGGCAATGGGACTTAATGTTCCAATTCCGTGGACTGCTGAATTTCTGATGCCTGGTTCTCAGAAGAGGACTACACCCCAGAGTACTTTACGTTCCTGTTTTCTACTCAGAGGAAAACATAAAACTGCACCCAAGTCCTGAGACTACCTCTTTTTGCTGCTTAGTGTCTTTGTTGCAGAATAGTGTAGAGCATGAAGTGTGGGGGATCCTCATGTCTTAGTGGCAATTACATTACTGCCAGTATGACTGAGTCACCCTGTTCAGCTAACCACCTCTGGACTCAGTCCTGATCTGGCCTCTGGCTGTTTTAAACCTTTAAGATGTTTGTGAATATCTCAGCTCTCTAGTCTTGCTGCATCATATGTGCCTTGGAAGAACCATTTTATTGGAAGCCATACTTTGCAATAAAAAAATAAGAAGCAGGTTATCTTTTCCAGACTTGACAAATTTTGTATGGAAATTGCAAGTATGATAACTAATTCATTGTCTCTTTGGTTCATATTCAGCATATGCAGGTGCAGTTGAGGTTTCAAAGAGGGAAAAATCATTTGTCTTCCTGAGTGTCCTATCAGTGCCCTTTTCCTCTTTTTTAATTCTCCTTAGACACACTTTTACATTCTGTGATTCTCTGAGGAAAAACTTCTTGCTTCGAGGGTGACAGAGCACTGAAACAGACTGCCCAGAGAGGTTGTGGAGTCACCTCTGGAGATACTCAGAACCTGCCTGGATGCTTTCCTCTGTAACCTGCTGTAGAGAATCTGCATTAGCAGGGGAGTTTGACAAGATGATCTCCAGAGGTCCCTTCCCAGTCCTACAATTCTATGATTTTGTGATATGCAAAGGAAGATTTTTGAGTGATTTGAATATTCCTCCCGCATTCCAGTTACTGGATTTAAAAAAATGTCGTGGAACAGAGCAGCTTCAGAAACAATTCTTTTCTTACTACTATCAGCAATGGTAGCTGAAAGATACTTAATGATTTCTTTCCACAGTAATACAGTTTAATGCCTAGAAATTCACCATGATCTATAAGAACTGATAGGCAACACTGATTTTCACAAGTGATTGTTTCATTATTTCAGATATTATTATTGATTACTTTAATGCTAGAGCCAAAACAGAGCTATTTGTTTTATCACAGGATCTCTTACCATGCATAGCAGCCACTTCTAACAAATTATTTAGTTCAGAATAGGCACTATGCTATGGGATTTTGTTTCATGTGACTTCATTAAAAGGAGGATTATGAATTTCTGTGGTTAGTATTGGCTTACAATACGTCTATAATTCAAGAGAAACAGAGTGCTTTTTTGAGTGCAAAACCAGTGCTTTGCCAGTGGTCACAAGGATCCTTATGACAGCCTGTTCTTTCTGAGTACTTAAATGGTTCCGTGATAGCGCATGTTGTGCTTGGTAAGCTTTTCTCTAGCTGCTGGCTGGTCGCTTATTCAAATTGCAGATACAGTTAAACAAAGTGCCTTATCAGTGCATACTGATAAAAACTGGCAGCATTGTTTCTGCCTGTGCTGATAAACAGTACTTGACTTTCTCCAAACTGTTCTACCACCCACCTTCCTTCCGGCTATAAGTGGGATGTCATGGCAAAATGTTCCCTTTTAAATGCTTGTTCATGATGAGCTGCTACACATTTCCTGCTGAGGAAAAGTAAAGTTCTGTCAGGTTTTCTACATTTTATGAAGAAAGCTAGTTGATATTTTATAGTTTTTCCTTTGAAAATGGTCATGTTCAGTTAAAACATTTTATACCATGTCTGAAACTCTCCTGGGGAAGGTATTTACCTAAGCGAGGTTTCTAGATCTTGAGACAAGGTACATTGGCTGTTTAATTTTTGTATTCTAGGAATATGTGGTACTTAATGAATATTGTAATAATACTACAGGATACTCTGAATATGATTTGTTAAACCAATCTTTGTTAGCATAGCCCAGGTATAGATAAGTTCATTTCTGTGGGGAGAGTCTCCTTGCATGGCTGTGGGATTGTTTTAGTAGATCAGGTGAGAGCAGCCAGCTTTCTTCTTTGCACGCCCTTCCTCTTCTCATTCCTAACCTCATTCCTTGAGACCAGAGATCTTTCTGTTGATATTTTCTTACTTCCTTATCTTTTCTTGTCAAATAAGGTAAAAAACATTGACACATAGTCTTCATAGATAAACTCTCCAGCAAATACTTCTGTGGGGTTATTGGACATCTGGTCTGTGACATTGTGTGCAGAGTTTTGGAACAGAAAAGATGTGAACTCAGCCCTTACATTATAGAATTATATATTATCCCCTTCCTTCACTCTGCTGTCCACTTCTTTTATAATGTAACCCAGGATACAGTTAACCTTCTGGGCTACCATTGTACACTGTTGTTTGGCTCATGACCAGCTTCTGCTCCACCAGGAACCCCAAGTCCTTCTCCACAGGACTGCTCTCAAAGAGTCCTTCTCCCAGTCTGTATTCACACCTGAGGTTCCCTTTTCCTAGATGTAGTACCTTGTATACAGACTTGTTAAACTTCAGTTAAGTTCACAGGGGCCAGGTTTCCAGGTCCCCTTGAAAGGCATCCCTTCCTTCTGTTCTATCAACTGCACCACTCAACTTGGTGTTATCAGTAAATTTGCTAAGAGTGCACTTGATCCTACCGTGTAGGTTGTTAGTAAAGATGTTAAAGAGCACTGGTCCCAAGGCAGAGCCCTAAGAGACACCACTTGTCACCAGCTTCCACCTGGACCTCCTTGGTGGAGCCTTTGATTACAAACCTCTGACTACTAAAGTATTCCACTTTATTCATTGTACTTGACACGTGGAAGGTAGATTAAGACTAGAACTTTAAGATTGATAATACCCAACATTTAAGCAAGAAAATATTGAATACATCTTTGGGGAAATGTCAGTCATTTCAACTGTGTACAAGTTTGTTGTTGATGAATTCTTTTTTCCACAGAAATGCAGAATTATAAAAATAATTTAATAGAATCAGATTTTATATCAAGTTTCATTAAAAGTGTTTATGCTATTTTAAGTGTGGGGTTTAGATTTTTTTCAAAATCTTAATCCTGTCACCTACTGTTATTTTTTATGGCTAGCCTTAGGAGAATTTCTCTTGTCTTTACTCCCACCAGTGTCATTTCCTGCTTTGGAGGTGAATAATAGTTGTCTAGTCTTTGTTTGGGGCTTTCTTTTCTATGAATAAACCTAAAGCTTACCCACATGAAAACATGGTTTTCCTTAAGTATTCTGTGATGTATTTTATCAGGTCTCTATCTGAGCTCATATATTATTCTTCTTCCTGATTGTTTTTATTAATTTTTTCCTGTACTTTGCCCTATAGTCTTATCTCAATTTCAAATTAATTTTGAGCACATTCACATAGCTGATTGTGAGCAGACTTGAACTTTGTTCCCACTGGGAGCCTGCTGGCTTGAGGCCAGCCTTGGCCACCCTGCTGCACTGGAGCTGTTGAGCTGTGCTTCTCAACAGGTCCCATTAAATACATTCAAGCACCATGCAGACAAGGTCACAGCTTGCAGCTGGGAGACTGCTTGTGCCTTCTTAGTTCAGAGCCACAGCAAAGAGAGCTCATACCTGCTTGTTATTCCCTGGCAGGAAGATCTGTGTCTTTCACAGTCACCCTCCTTTTGGAGGCTTAAACAAGGAATGCATTCAAAAGTCGTATGTGCTTATATGTACTGTTACGTGGACCCCTTTCCTATGTTGCAACATTTTCTTTGTGAATTTTCTCTTTTGGCTTGCCTTATACCACAATATAAATTCTTTTATAAGGATTTATTGTGTACTTTGTTGATTAAAACTTATGTTCTATTTTATCTTCTCTGTTTTTATCTCTAGAGGGATGGTGGCATGGGATGGCTTAGACTCCTCCTTTACTAGCATACATATTCATGTTTGCTTTTTGAATGATTTTTTTGAGGTTTAGCTAGTTGGAGATTGCTGGTGTGATTTTACTGGTCTGTCATTGTGCTTTCTCTCTAAAGGTAACTGAACACTTAATAAAGTCTCTTTCAGTAACTGTGATCTCCCTTCCACCTCTTCTACCATTAGTTAAGTTTCCCAAGGGACCTTTCATGCCTAAAAAAATCTCTCCAAAGAGACCTTCTTTGGCATTGTCTCAAAATCTCATGGGTTGGAGTTAAAATCAGAAGACAGAATTTATTTTCCAAATATCGTCAGGGGAGGGAGTTATCTAGTTTCTCAAGAGAAATCTGGAGTTTTAATGAGAAATTTTGCAAGTATTTCCAAAATCATAAGAATCTTTGCCATTTTACTTCTGAAAAGGTCTTCCACTGTGTCTTTCTCCAGCCATGTTCCACCATAGCTTGCTACTCCTTTACAAACAGTATCTGAACTCTAGCCAGTTTCAGCTCAGAACCTATTTGAGTGGGTAAGGTTTCTATGTATTTGATATCTCCTCTCATTGGATTCTTCATCTTTGTTTTTAGCTTGAACAAATCTAAGTAGCTGTTGTTGAACCTATGTTCTTAGGCATCTCCTAAAATGCAATTTATGTCTCAAAGGAAGGACTGCTCTCTCCCCAGGTCTGAAAACTTAAATGAAGGTAACTTGGTGCTTTATATGATTGACATGGTTAAATTATTTTTATACTTTCTTGCTTCTCCAGTGTTTGGTGAGTGCTGCTATTTTTTGTTCAGAAGTTCACTTTCTCTTTCCATCTGTGCTTATAGTACTCATTTTTAGTGGCACAATGAAGGAATAGTTTGTAGGAAGAATGACTTGTTGCTTCTTTACTAGAAATAAAAAAAAAGATGGCTAGAAATTTGTCTCAACCTTTAAAGTTAGTTTGTGATTTTATTTTTTCATCCTTTAGCTCACTGTTATTACTTAGTAAAAAGCAAGTCTTAAATTGCAGTTAGGTCATTTTTACAGTGGAGGGATTTTTCACAATATACCTTTAACCTGATAGTAGGTGTGAATGTGTCACCCTTCAGTCCTGTTGATATTTAGATAGGCATTAAAGTAATTTTGAGGTATGTGGGCAGCAAGAGAGGGTTCCATTTGTGAAGCTGAGAGACCTTTGAGAAAAAAGAACAATAAGGAAGAGAGAGTGAAGCAGAAAGGGAGCCTAAGGAAGTACCTATAATTTGAAATACATCTGCTCAGACTAGTCCACATATTTAGTTAGGTTAATCTAACTTCTCAAAGTATATATAATTCTTGTGGGCCTATATATATAAAAAAGAATGCATTAAGTATAAATAACGTAATCCTTTAAATTTTCACTAGAATGTTAACTTTTTAAAAATGAAGTTTTTGATGTGAAAAATCCCTATATTGTTTTTTATTCTTTATTTGTTAGACAAGAAATGTTTTAGCAATGCCATTCATATAGATTTCATTATCATAGTATTGAACTACTGATCTTTTTATTGTCTTTTCATTAAGAAATCATATTTTAAATGATGTTAAATAACTAGGAAAAAAATAGACTTCCATAAAAGAAAACTAATTTGATAACAATGAGAACAGGATATGCTAATTAGCATTTTTAACAAATAACTTCTAGAAAACAGTATTGAGGATTAACAAACAATAAAGAAATCTCTCCAAAATTGAGAACTGAATGTATCCAAAAGTATGTTCCGTCTTTTCTGCTTCTAAAACTGATGCTTAGGTCGCGTGATGAGTATGTTGCTAGGGAAGATGAAAAGAACCTCACTACCTAACCTTGTGTTTTTTGTTCCCTTAACTTTAAAAATAAAAAGAACACACTGTTCTTTTCCAATACCATTCTGACACTAGTGCAATAAATGAACATACAAAAGTAATTTTCTATTTTGATGCCTATTTCAAAATCGTCAAGTTAATATTATAGTAGACCTACCAAAAATGTAAATCAATTTTGAGAAACAGTATCAATCCAAGAACTGTATAATGCTTGCATTGTCTAACTTGAATTCCCTACTGTTTTTGTTTTGTCTATAGACACCCTATTTTTGGCCATCAAATTGTTGGGAGCCGGAAAACACAGATTATGGTCAGTGTGGAAATCTTTCCTATTTATTTTGGGAATTATGTATTATATGAATGCAAATATAATTGCAGTCTATCTTGTTTAATCATTCCACTGTTAAAAGCATAATTAATGTCATGTAATTCCTGTGCAACAATTGCTGATACTGAAATAAATATGTTGTTACCCTTGTCAAAGTTTATTAAAATTGAAGTCAGATTTGGTGTTAATCTGAGAAAATAAAAAATTCTCAAAGGGCACCCAATCTATTTTACCTTTTACATTTTCTACTTCTGCCAGGAAGTGTAATCATTTACACTGACAAAGTCTCAATGAAGCAGAACACATTTTATTGATAGTTCTACAATAGTTGTTCTCAGATTCTGACCCAAAGATGTAATGACTTTATGACTCTTATTTTTGATAAGTGATGTGTAAAATTATTTGCTGTAGTTCTAATATGAAGTGCATTAGAAAATGCCTTTTTTTACTTCCCCATTTTTGGATTTCTATTCATAACTTACATGCTATAATTACTGATATGTACATAGACTTGCAAAAAATCCTCCAGGCTAAGCTTATCAAAAATGATAACCAGAATTAGGTGTCTCTTTACAGCAAACAGTAACCTAATTTTTCCATAAAAAGAAATTATCTATGTACGCTCTCCATTCCAGTGCAGACTGTAAGTACTCACCTCATCTAAAGGTAAGGTCACTTATTTAGGGCACTAAGCACATACGTGATAGCTTACCTTAAAGAAACTACAATTTTGAGTCTCTACAATCTTTTGGAAATTTAGTTAGGTGTTTACTTGTAATATGAATTCAGTCTCAATGCTTGGGAGCTGAAAACTGCAGAGGTCATTCTAAGGATATGTCCTGGTTTCAGCTGGGACAGAGCTGATTTTCTTCTTATTGTCTGGTATGAAACTGAGCTTTGGCTTTGTTCTGGTTTATCAGTATTCCATATTAGGAGAAAAATGATGTTCAGAACACACCAGTGTTTTAGTTGCTGCTGAGCAGTGTTGTACACTAGGACGTTTCAGTTTCTCAGCTTCTTATAATGTCCTGGCAGCAAAGAGACTGGGGGGCACTAATTGCTGGGAGGGGACAGAAGCAGGGCAGCTATCCTAAATTGGCTGAAGGGACATTCCATGCCATTTGACATCATCCAGAACTATAAAACTAGGACCCACTCCCCTGCCTGGTGGATCCCCTTTCATGTTATCTTCAAGCAGAGGGAGGTGACTTAAGGGAAGAGAAGGAGTGGAAACAGGTCTCAGCTTAGCATCTCAGGCAACCTCCATCCCAACCTATCGCAGTTCCTCAGGTGCCCCTGTGTAATAGGTTTGAGGATCTGGAAAACGAGTGAGAGTTGAATAAGGATGCAGTGGGAGAGCCACTTGTGAGATTGTCTAGGGTGAGGCAGTTGACTTCACACCTCAAGACTGCCTCCACCAAAAAGGAAAGAAAAGTGACAAAAAGACTTCAGCAGACTGGGACGCTTAGTGGAGAGAGTGAGCATACATGTAGTATTTTCCTCTATCCCTTCAGTGGCAGAGAAAAATACTGAGAGGAGCAGGAAAACCCATCTCATAAAGCCGTGGCTCAGAGGCTGGTGCAATCGCATGAATTTTGGTTCTTTTGACCATGGGAAGGTTTCCTTGGTGCCTGTCCTGATGGTTGCTGATGGTTCTCACCTGTCTCAAATGGGGAAATAAATCCTTGCCCAGGAGCTGGCAGGGCTCATTGAGAGGGCTTTAAATTAGGTATGAAGGGGGAGGGGTATAAAACCAGGCCTGACCTAGATGAACCTAGGGGAATTATGATGGGACTCGGAGTGAGGCACGGGGCTCAGCTGAAGTGCACCTACACCAATTCACACAGCATGGGCAGCAAACAGGAGTTGGAAGCCACTGTGTGGCTGGCAAACTGTGAATTCATTGCCATTACAGAAACAGAGGCAAATTACATTTGCAGCCTGAGGATTTTTTTCCCTGATGGCTTTATGTAAATATAGAGGGAAGATAAGGGGAGAACAGAATACAGCTGCTTGTGGAAAGGATCACATCTCTATTGTAAACAAATGGTCATTAGAAGAATAAAGAAAACTCAAATAAATAATACTCTAAATTCCAAAATAGGATAGAAATGATTTGACAATATTTAATTCTATCACAAATGCACTCCAACAAGATTCTGCAGATTTTCAAACTAATTGTTACTTACTAGAAAATATAATAAATAGATTTTTTTTCTATTACAGATACATAAATGCATTTAGTACTTGTCATATATTATAGTGCTGTGCATTGCTTCTGTTTTCTTGGACATATTCTGAGCAAACTCGAATTTCTGCCTCCTAAAACGAATAGCAGGAATTAAGGTGTTTTTCAAGCAAGAAAACAAAAAATCTGCTTTATGTGTAATCTTTCTTTATCAAAGGAAATAACAAAGAAAATAACTTTCTATGAAACGGACGTTATTTTACAAGTCTATTAAAGCACGTTACCACTTTATTATAATTTAGAAATTATGCCCAACCATTGATGTTTACTTACCTATATGTGGGCTGCTGTCCAGAACGCAGAATACAGTCAGAAAATAATTAGTCTTTAACCAGGGTTGAAATGAGTTAATGTATATGTTAATTTATTAGCAGAGCTTACTCAAAAATAAATATCCTTACAATTTTATAAAGTGTGTTATCATCTCTAAAATATTGTTTGTTGCCCTATATTAGCTTGTACCATTAAAAAGTATTAAGTAAAAAAAAATATCAAAAGCATATGTAAGAAAAATAAATCTTCCAAAATTTCAAGAAACTTCAAGCAGTAGTGCACTGCTATGTTTCAGTGACAAAAATGGCTTGGATTAATTTAATAAATATAAAAGTGGAAGTGTGCAGCCCTTGGCTTTGATTTTAACAAAATAATGACCAGATGGTCATTCTGACACTAATAAAAGTTAATATTCACAAATGGCAGAAATTCTTCTTTTGAAAGTCATGCTGTAATATATCATAGGATAGATACCTCAAATTGCAAATATTTTATTTAAGTTTGGATTCTTTTATTCCATCTGTTAAAGATACCCATTTTAATGCCATATATCTTAGAGTCCACCCATACAGGACATATTGTTCTCTGCAGAATCTCATTGGTGTCAGTGGGATCTTATTAATGAAAATATGCACATCTCATATTTTTAGTATTTGTGGTTTTGTTTGTTTGTTTGTTTTAAAAGGATGGGATACTTTAACTCACTTAACATTTTCTGTGAGTTAAATCATATTCCTGAATTCCAATTTGGTTTTATGACAAATAGAATCAAATCTCAGTTCAAAACGCTGTCTCTGAAAATGAATGGCTGGATGTGCTACCTACCTATAATCAACTTTTTTCTGATAATTTTTTTTTTTTTTGCTAATGTATTTCTTTTTTCCTGGCATTTTAAAAACAGCTCATGTCATTAAGATACAATTAAAGATGGAAATTTTAATGTTTTATTTCCAAACAGGTAAATATTGGTCACATATGAAATTAGAAATTATAATTCTCTATACATTTAGCCTCTGGTCTCATGGAATTAGTCTGTTTCTACTGGAGGTGCAGTGACTCAAAACTGTTGCACATTTGAGGGATTCAAGTCACTGAATAAGATTAATAAGAAATAGAGGGGTCTAGGGGAAAAGTTTATTCACGACCAAATGCAAACTAATTTTATATTTGAGAATCTCAAGACAAAGTCTAAGCAAGCCAAGGGAAATATCTGTAGCAGTACAAGAGTCAGATAAGAATTTCAGATGTATAAGATATGAAGGACAATTAGTAACTTTTAATCATTTTCTCTAGTACGCTTTTGCTCAAGTTCAGACCCAAAAGTGTCTGAGACATAAAGTAACTTACTTACACTTAATTGTGTATTAAAAAAAGATGTTCAAAGAGAGTCAGGATACAATTTTGTAAGTGCCAACAGTCACTTATGATGTAAAAGAAGTTGGAACTAATACTAGAAGTCAAAATCAATATCACTCAATATTTGAGTGTACCCTCAGTAAATTTGCAGATGACACCAAGCTGGGAGGATGTGTTGATCTGCCAGAGGGTAGGCAGGCCCTTCAGAGGGATTTGGATAGGCTGAATAGCTGGGCTGAGGTCAATGGGATGAGGTTCAATAAGGCCAAGTGCCGGGTCCTGCACTTTGGCCACAATAACCCCATGCAATGCTATAGGCTTGGGGCAGAGTGGCTTGAAGACTGCATAGAGGAAAAGGACCTGGGGGTGTTGGTTGATGCTCGGCTTAACATGAGCCGGCAGTGTGCCCAGGTGGCCAAGAAGGCCAACGGCATCCTGGCCTGTATTAGAAATAGTGTAGCCAGCAGGAGCAGGGAGGTGATCATCCCCCTGTACTCAGCTCTGGTGCGGCCGCACCTCGAGTACTGTGTTCAGTTTTGGGCCCCTCACTACAAGAAAGACATTGAGGCCCTGGAGCGTGTTCAGAGAAGGGCAACAAAACTGGTGAGGGGTCTGGAGCACAAGTCTTATGAGGAGCGGCTGAGGGAGCTGGGATTGTTTAGTCTGGAGAAAAGGAGGCTCAGAGGGGACCTTATTGCACTCTACCACTTCCTGAAGGGGGATTGTGGTGCGGAGGGGGTCAGCCTCTTCTCCCAGATTACTAGTGACAGGACGAGAGGGAATGGCCACAAGTTGCACCAAGGAAGATTTAGATTAGATTTGAGGAGAAACTTTTTCTCTGAAAGAGTGGTCAGGCACTGGAATGGCCTGCCTAGGGAGGTGGTTGAGGCACCATCCCTAGCGCTGTTCAAGAAGCGTTTAGATGAGGTGCTAAGGGATTTGATTTAGTAGCTTAGTGGGTAGGGATGGTGATAGGAGGATGGTTGGACTAGATGATCTTGTAGGTCCTTTCCAACCTAATGCATCTATGAATCTATGAATCTATGAATAATCAATTGTATCTATATAGTTGCAAGAGGATCTGTTTCAGCCTTGTAACTTTTGTGTGTGCGTTCCCCCTACGTGAGTTAGAAATGGAGGAGTTTTGCAGAATCTTGGAAGGTTATGGAGAACAGGGTAAATAACTGATACTGCAACATGGGTTTAAGAGCATATGACCATGTGTTTTATAAATTGCATCAAATTATTATATTATTAATATTAAATCAATATATTCAAAGTACTTTCTGTTCGGAAGAGTAACAAATCTTGAAAATGTATTTATGTTTAGTAGCCTTCCAGGTAAAGACATGCTGTAAATGCAGCATTCTAGGAAATTAGAACACATACAGAATAAAATGCCTTAATTAATTACTCCCTTTACAATATATATGCTATCTATCTAGATAAAAACAAGTGCTGCATGTAAACTTCCATGGTAATTCCATAAATATTCGTGATACTTCTATCCATCTGAGTTGCAGTAAAATGCAGAAATCATCTACTTTTGTAATGTGAAAGCTTTTGTCTCATAGCTATTGTTCTCCAGCATTTCTGTGGAATCAAGATTCTGTCCTTTTTAAATTTGCTTGATAATTCATCTAGCAAGTCAGTCCATACAAAGCGTCCTTCCTAAAGGAAACTTTCTTACCACCTAAGAGTAAACTGAGAAAGACCTCTCTCTGTTCAGCATCTGCTGCTCCTTTCTGAGTATGAGCCACAGCACTTCCTCTGCCAAGCTTGCAGCCACACTAAAATGTACATAGCATTCAAAAAAGAATTGCTGTCATGCATCTTTTTTTTCTCCACATATTGAAATTTTTCACATAGTTTTCTCACTAGCATTTGTTGCCTACTTACTTTGTCTATAACTAGCTTCAAATCTCTATCTGAAATATTGATTTTCTTAAGGATTTTCTTTCTTGCACATCTTTCTGCATTGTTTTCCGTGGAATAACTGACAAGAAGGAGGACTGTACAGAAGAGGTATTATGTCCTTTCTTTGCCCAAATGCTCAGGAGGGATTCCCTTGGCAACAGCTTAGCAGTAAGCATTGTCGATTTGAGAAATATTAAGCAGTATTGCTTGCCTGAACTCTGCTGGAAAACTGCATGTGCTCAGCATCTCTGGAAATGAATCCATAAATATGAGTCAGTAGCTTGGGGCAAACTGGTAGCAAAGTAGCATTTTTCTTCTATATAAATTGTCAGATATGAATAAAAATGTATTTGTTAAAATTTATGCCATGAGAATAAGGAAAAAATTACCAATATAGTGTAAATAGCTTGTGGATAGCTCTGCAATTCTCTAATCCTGAATCTTGATGCCCAATTCCCATTTCTTCAACAGCTTGTGTCAGCAAGAGTATGTCAGCAATGACTCCTGTAAACAATCCTCTTGGGTCTTTAATAGCAATCTCTCTTGTAAGGACCTGCCTCAGAATATCTCAACATTTATTGAATTTCCAGGAGTAGTAAAAAAAAAACAAAAAAAAAAAACAAAGCCTTCCACCCATCTCAAGTAATTTACCAAATTGTTGTACAACTTGGTTGTCACTCCTTACATGAGTGGCTTTTCTTTGAGAATCTAGATATACAGAATGTGTTGACTAAAATTTTGGTAGTGGGGCCAGGTGAGAACTAAAATCTAACAAACAACATCGTCCCTCAAGAAAAAATGGCTGTGTCTAGTACTTGCCATCCATAAAATTTAATCTGAGAATTGCCCCATGAAAAGGGTTCTTCTTTAAGGTTCTTCATTAAGGAGAACTGCATTAGAAACATGGTCTAGGTAAACTACTTTTCCTTTGTGAATTGTTCCCATTATATTACTCTTCAGAGCAACAAAATTCACTTCAAAAAAAACTCATTAGGAGCCACTTCTCCTAGATGTCATGTAAGTGATGAGAAGAAAGTCTCTCTCAACAAGCATGTCCTGAATTTTGTTCTGAATCTTTCTAATTTGGACACTGACAACCCACCACAGTGAGGGCTGTGTAAGTAGGAGGCATTTCTGGAAAATGATTCCCAATGCTCTCACCACTTCAAAGTTTTTCACTTAACTGAATTTTTCTTTCTATGAATGTGTAATTTATCTCCACAGTATGTGTAACATGTAAAATGTGTTTGGCCAAACCATTTGTATTCATACTAAAGTAGGCAGCATTACTTTAACAGTGTTACTTAAAAAGCATTGAAAATTTGTATCTAGGTCCCCTATGAATAGAGATACAATATCAGAATAAGTTCTGAGGTTCATAAAGATAATTTTTAGTTTTGCTTTCAAATCAGCTTATTTTTGATTAGTGATAAATAAGTCTTTTAGTCTAAATTTTAAGTCCAAATATGTCTTTTCTTTTTTCTTTTTCTTTGCTTTTTCTTTCCTTTGTTTTTTCTTTTCTTCTTTTTCATTTTTCTTTTCGTTTTCCTTTCCTTTCCTTTCCTTTCCTTTCCTTTCCTTTCCTTTCCTTTCCTTTCCTTTCCTTTCCTTTCCTTTCCTTTCCTTTCCTTTCCTTTTTTTCTTTTCTCTTTTTCTTTTCTCTTTTTTTTTAATGTTTCATTATTAATATGGAAGTTACAGCTTTCAGACCATGACAACAAATGCATTTTTTTTTAACCTTACCACTGTCAGCACTCCACTGGGTGGGCACTGAATTGTTGCCATCCCTGCGGCTGGATTTTGCAGTCTAGGAGAAAACAGTCTCCATTTTCTGACATCTCAGCCTTGTCTTAGATTGCACATGCGTTAAGTGGTTTCTATGTAAAATGTATGTATTTGGATTTGTTTCATCACTTTTAGGAGCTTTGTAGCAAATTCACATGACTTCAGGTGTTCTGAGTGGCTTTTATTCTGTGCCTTTTTTTTTTTAGTCATCTTGCACAGTATTACCTGGCAACATAATCTGGAGAATTTTGTGTGTGAAAAGATAGATTTGCTTTTTATTGAACTCTTTCTAGTTCTTGAACTTGCTGGCTTTCTGAAATTGGTTTTCTTTCTTGTCCTTGATTTATTTAAAATAATTCAATTAATTGGTTATACTTTTCTAAATTTATAATCAAATTACATTCCCTAAATGTTATAGAAATGTGATCAAAGAGTAAAAGCTAGTGAATGGTAGTAACATTACAGAAATTTTGTTTTGGACCATTTGGATGTTTAGCACACAGAAACTGTCTCAGTCTTGCTTAATGTCATTAGCATTTACAGAAGTGTATAGTATGTTTCCTGCTAAATAAGGCTGACCCATTTGTCCACCTAAAAGAAAATTATCTTTTTTTTTTTTTTTTCTATGTCTAAGAGAAACTCAACAGCAGTCACAAATACCAAAAATTATTTTTTGTGGGCAGATCTTAAAATGTCATAAATAGCTGTTGAAATACTGATGTTTAAATAAGAGTTGGTTTCATTTTCTCTGTTCTGTAGTCATGTCCTGTAATTCTCCATCTGATGTAGACACTTACATATGGAGAACTTCTGTTTGCCCGCAGGGCACTTTGAAATCCTTGAAGCTTACGCTATTTTCTGTTTTCTTCGCACTTTAAATACTGACTAGGCATGACTAGGTGCTGACTCTGAAAAAAGAATTTTGATTCAAAGAGGTTATAAATTTAATCTGGTTTCAGTGAAGAAAATGAAGTTCACAGAATGTTACTCCCACCATTGAGGGGTGAATAACACTGTTGGCACTGGGACGATTATGTAAGGAGCTTGAAGTTTGTGTATGGTGGAGGATGTGTAGGTGGGATTATCTGTGGTCTTCAGAGGTACAGACATACTTCCATTGGATTTAGCTGAAGCTTTCTTCCTCTGTCTCTATTTAGACCCCTTTTATAAACAACCTTAAATTCCCATCTTTAACTTTCAGTTGGAAGCTCTGTGTTTTGAGGTGTTTGGTTTTTTTCTGTCAGTATGTTTATTTAATACAATGAAGAGGCAGTCCAGCTTCTTGATTCTAGAATAAAACTTGCAATTATCGCTGTGAACTATAGACTTTTGTGTAAATTTTCAAGTAAAACTGAACAGTTGAGCAGGAAACAAAAGTAATTAGCCATGAAAATGTGTTATTTTGCATATAACAATTTAAAAATTTGAAGGAGAGAAAAGTCTATATACACCCTCTTCATAGAACATTTCTGGTTTTCACTTTCACCTTTCAAATTGTCCAGGTTTTGTGAAAATCTGAATAGACTTTTCAAGAGAAAGTAGTCTTTCTCCACAGATGTCGCTGTTTTTTCATTCTGGTTGTGGTTGAAATACCCATTTATATAATGTAGGTCACTCCAAAAGTAATGCCTCCTATTTATTTCCATGGAAACTTCAACAGCTACAAAAAACATAATAACACTATTGGATAAAACAAAATGTCTGCTACAGAATTTTATTTTATTTTTTACACCATTAGCTGTACATATTCTCCATTAGTGAACACGAGCCCTCCAGAATATAGAATGTCTTTCACATCACTGTTGCCACTGCTGAAACACAGCACTCACGGCCTCACTGTGCTGACGCTCACTGTTTGGTCTCCAGAAATGTTCAGCAAGCATCAATGAATGTCAGTAGGTGCTCTTTTTTCCTGCATGGTGTAATTCAATCCCACACCTTTGCTTCATACACACTTCCATGTCAGATGCCACTTGTCAGAGTGCCCCTCTGCTCCCGTCTGTTGCATGGCAACAAAGGTAATGAAATATTGCCAGAATAGATCAACTTCTACTGCCCTACCACCAACACCTACATCTGATGTTCTGGGCTAACAAAATAAAATAGGAGGCATTATTTTCGGAGCAGCCCGTGTATATTTCTGGCCATCTTTCAGCATGAAATGTTGCATATTCACACTGCATTTTAAATTGCTGGGAAAATCTGTTTTCTCATGCTAATCAGTAACTTGTATAGCATATAGCGTCTAATACCTAGTTCACTTTAGCCGAGGCAATTATGTTGATTGCAAAATCCATCAGAATATACTGGCACCAAAATAAGATTGTATGTGGCAGTCCATATTTAGCAAATTGAGGTCATTAATCAGACCCTGTTCCCAGTGTATCATTCATCCGTATGTTAAGGATTTTTCAGCACCCTGTGAGGGAACAGCAAGCGCGAGCAGCTCTGCAACAGAAGATATATGAGGTTTGAGGGTTGCAACAGTGTAGGCTGGGGCTAATCCCTCACCAGCAAAGTCTTGAGTGGCCACAAAAGTCTTGGCTTCAGCCAGGCAATCAGGGCAGCATTGGTATTATACAGAACTGGTTACAGGGATACCTAGCACAAATCAAGCAGGAGCAATGGAACATAGCTGTGCTTGACCATAGCCCCTTGGCTGTGGGGCAGAAGAGGTCCTGAAACAGGCTGCTTAGGACACTTACAGCTCCATGGTGAACTGAATGTCAAGAACAGGGTCCCTGGGGGTCAATTTTAGTACAGGTCTTTTTCATTTATTGCATGGTACATATTAATGGACCTCCCCCTGTGCAGCTTTAGCCCTGTGCAGGCTTAAAAACAGATTCTACATCAGAATAGACTCAAAGAACAGCTGTAGCCCTATCTTCTTGTTTTTGACAGAGTCAATTAATAGTATTCATCTTCAAAAAATTTTGATTATTGTCTGAATTCAGATTCAGTCCCCTTCTTCGAAGTCTTAGAAACTTCATCCTCTCAACATCCTTGCTTTTACTTAAGCATAAGCATTCCTGGCTGGGATATGTCTTGAGTTCTAATATGGAGCAGTAGGATCACAAGATGATATGTAAGAACAAAAAGAATATTTTGACAACTTGCTTCCTTCAGGCACAAAAGCAATCTGCAGAATTTTACAGATTCTGTCAAACTGCCAATGCACTGCAATTACCAAGGACCATCTGATAATGATGCAGTCTGGTAAGTCAATGTAAGATGCAGTTCCAAAAATCTCCCATTAGCAGATCATAAATGAACGCTGATGAGCTGGAAATGTCTTCTCTGTTATTGTAATTTCCATTCTACAAATGCAGATGTTCATGTTTTGGGTGAAAAAATGGGAAACACAACACTGGGTATGATGTCATTAACTGCATCATCTTTTTGTGCTGGAAAAGCATATGTGAAAGTGGAGCAGCTTTTAGTTTGAGAATCTTACTGCAGATTGTAGTTCCAAATGAAGCTGTAAAAACACCAGGAACTCATTCAAATCATGAACTTAGAAAAGCAGATAATGTCATTCTCTGAAATGCCAAGGGATCACGGCTTTCTTTCGGTAGAGAACCAGGAGACGCGCTTGCATCCCCCCAGATGCTCAGTGTGAAGCTGCATGTTTTGGTGCAGAAAAGGAGTGGTACCAGAAAAAGACAGCAGCATCCATATTTCAGATCTCATCGCTTTAAACTTCAAAGGGATAAAATATTATTTCTCTATATTTTCAAAGGTTCTGCCTGAAAATGAGAGATTTTCACATTCTTCCTGCATTCTGACACATTACTGAATTTTGTTATGGACAAGCCAAGGATTTGTATCAACAAGACTGTGAACTAGTGAACTCAAATTCCTGAGCTGCTGCCTGCTTATGTTCTGACTACTGTAGTTCTTAAATAGATCCTCAAACATGCATTTTTATAATAAGGATGTAATTGTAAGCACACAACAATGACAGCATATTGAGTCAAGGAGTAGGAATGCTCTTGAGGACTATTTTCTTCTGCGCTAGTAAATTTGTTATATTTCCCAGGTAACTGATTCTTTATTGGGAATATTCCAAACCAGCTATATTATAACCTTTAGGTTCCTGAAAGGGGGGAGATCTGGATACTGGAGAAAATATTTTTTTTTTCTGGAGAAAAATATCTAGGGGATGAACATGACTTGGCTAGCATATGAACATGATGAAAAACAAGCATTCTTGTGTGGACTCTTCTCAAGGAGTTGGAACAAAAGGGGTCATTAAGAGAATTCTGCTGGAAATATACTGTTATGCTTGCACAGTGAAGACAAGGATTTTCTCAGACACAGTATTACATTCAGAGTCTGGAGTCTGAATTCCTCTGCCTCATCCATTTCTGGTGACCTAATGGTTGTCTTGCCAGCTTTGGCTACTCTGTGATCTGAAGATGCTTTTGTTGAAGCCTTCTCTGACTGAAAAGTGGTCAGTTGGCTGCCTCTACAGCAGGGACTTTTGCTAGGAGGTAGCAGAGATGCCAATCTCTAAATTTATCCACAATGGGATTCAAAGAAGTGCTGAGCTGATTAAAGGTGCCTATAATGGAGACCGTGAAAATATGATTTCCAAGAGGATAATCAAGTACAGAGAGCAGAGAGTAGGGTGGTAGGTTCTTTTGTTTCTATTCGAATGGTTGGAATGGACAATGGGTAATTTCCAGAATTCTTAGAACTGTCTACACATTTCTCTTCAATATACATTGTATGTATACATTTTATTGGTGATATTTTCAAGGATTTTAGGAATTCTTTTTCATGTTCAGAAAAATAACTTTTTTGAAGGAAAAGAGGAAAAACTGTTTCATTATCAGAGGAGATAAATATCAAAGACCATCTCTGTCTTCATTATTTTCCTAACACTGTGGATACATCCTAGGTACAAAAGGTTTAGAATTCATCTAATCTTTTTGTGACATTTCAGTATGTATACCAATGCTCCAGTGTAACTGTACAGTACTATTAAAATGTATGGAAAAAGATGCTGTAGGAATTCTTTGTCTGCTGTACTTGGTGTGTGATTAGTGTATTTTTATCTGTACACATGAAATTGCATTGGAGCCAGAGGAGATGTGGGAGTATAACAGAGGAAGTGACCATTGCTTCTTAGAGGAATGGAAAGTGAAAAAGTGTGAAAGAAATTAGTCTAGGTAATGTATACTAAGTGAAGAAAAAATAGGCAAAAAAACTGGATCAAATAACTTCATGTTATGTCAAGTAACACTTGTAGCTGCTGCTGAAGTTATGAGAAATGCTTGTCATCAACTACACCAAAATAACATCCATCAGTGTGCATTTGCAGGTGATTTGTTAGACATAAACATATTTCCCTCAGAGTTGTAAAATATACATAATTGGTTTGACTACCTTAAAAATCAAAGTTAAATACAAAACAAACAATTCCTTCTTCCTAGGGATTGAAAGAATGATGTTTCTAAATGTAGTTATTTCTCTTTGCTACCTGTAGTGGAGAAGCTAGTAGCTGTGAGGTAGGAGCCATGGCCCGTTCCCTGTCAGAACCACTGGCTCATTTTACTGATCACAAAGATCACTGTTATGTTAAGGTTTTCTCACCTGCACTGCTCAAAAGATTCTCCCATCTTACATGTGAGAATGTTCTCTGAAGTAGTGATGTAGGTAGATATCCCTGCCAGACTTTAGCAGACTGAATTGTACTGCCCTCCTTATCTTTCTGTTGGGGCATCCTGTGTAATGTCTTGGGGTGATGGGAAATAGTCTGTTGGAAATGTACTTCATTTATAAAGAATATAAAGAATAAAGAATTTAGAATCAAGATTTTAATCAAATGGAAACAACCGTGCTGTCTATGTAGCCTTAACTTAAATTTTCATCCTTTCAGTATTTAGTTCCATTTTACTATTCTGTTCAGTCAGCATGAGGTAGAGGCAGAGCAGACCTGACGAATGATTTTGGTTTTAGAGAAGAATAAAAGATTTTCTATCTAATACAACTGACTCCTATTTCATTTTTTTGATCTAATGTATTTTTAAATAGAAGTCGTTGCAGACTGTAATGTATGAGACTTGAAACTTTTCTTGAATCAATTTTTAATTAAAATTTTCTGTATACAATTTTTATATTTCCTGAGGAATGCACACACAGTTAAAAATATTTTTGCCATTTTGTCTTTAATGTGCCATGAAACCAATTCACTGCAAGTATCTTGTACATTTTTTGTGCATGTTACATAAAGTGGATTTTATAATTGTTTAATGAACCTCTGTATCTCACCTGCAATTTCAGTTAAAATACTTGTAGCATTGATCCTGTATTTAAAGTTTTTCAGAACAGAAGGAGAATTAAAAATAAATAAATTATAATAATAATAATAAAAAAGAAACGAAGCCATAAAATATAGATGAAGCCTCTAGATTTCTGGTCTGCCGTGTTTGTGAGATAGTAGCAAATCCTGTATAATTTTTATTCTGTTTCAGCGGTTTACCTCTGCAAGCGGACAATGCAAAATAAAGCAAGGCTAGAGCTAGCAGACTATGAAGCTGTAAGTACCTGAGGAAAAGTAAATTTCTTTGCTGTTCTTAATTAGCATGCAATATAATGATAAGCATGAGAAGTACGGGCACTCTGTAATTATACAACTTTTGCCAGCGTGTGGGTTTGCTTTGCTCAGGAGTCGTAAAAACTGTTTGAGAGACAGTAGCAAAGGCTGGCTCTGCAAAAGTTGAGATTTTGGCCTGTCTCTAATATTGTATCATCATGTGAGGATCAGAAACAGCTGCTTGCAAATCCCAGATACATGTCAAGTGTTTGAAAGCAATTGTACTCTACATAGTATGCGGACTTGAATGAGAAGTCTATGGTAATGTTTTCAGAAGCGTTTAGTAGCTATAGAGATATGAATCTCATTCTTAAAAGTGATGCTGGCACTTGAGCTTACATCTCATCAATTATATTATAGACAAAGACAGGTAGAATATAGGCACTTCCCACTCTCTAAGTTTTGTGCTCTGCTCCAGGCAAGAAAGCAATGTAATTGAGGCCAGGAAGAGCAGTAGAAGGAAAGAGTTTGATTAGGTGATGAGGATGACACTGACCGAGGAGAAGGATTGAATTCCATCCCTATTCCCTCAAAAGTTGCTGAATTTTTCATGAAACTGTCAACATAAAATTCATGCACAGTCCTGTCTCTGCACTGAAAGCTGTCCAGCTGTGTTACTATGACATGATAGCAGGATAGTCTGCCAGACCTCTCAACATGCCAAATACTCCAGCCTCAGCATCATGCTGACAGACTTTATTGCTTCTTCTGGCACAAACTCGCTTTTCAGTGTACTGCACTGTAAGATATGCATGACTTTATATTTGCATACCTTAGAAAATTTACCTCCAGTATAATGTCCTTAAGAGCCTCTATTGGTATTTACAAGATCTCTAGAAAGCCTCCTCTGGTCTCTGTAATCTTTATTTTCAGTAAGAATTTTGTTGAGATACTTTTGCAATAAATAGAAATAGAACTAACACTTTTTTTTAGGAAGTTTAAAGACATTTTTTCACTTAATAAAAATGATGTGTAATGGCAACTGGGGTCTTTCTTGATCAGTGTAAATACCTCATGCTTCTCCATGGTATCATACTGCCTACTGCTGCCTGTTAAGCTTGGGAGACGTTAGAAAAGCTCTGTTACAGACAATGAAATGGTTCCAGCATCACCAGAGGAAATAATTTTCCTAAGATTTGGGAAATATTCATCTTCCTGTTATTATTAGTAGAATATAGTATATATACCTTCCTCATGCAGTATTGAATAACTTCAGTCTGCATTTTTTTTTTAATGGGAATAGCTGTGGATAGCCTGGTCGATTCCTACATTGCCAAAATATTCTTACTTTCTCATAATTATATTTTAAACACACTTGTATGTGGCCAACTTGGTCATGCACAAGTCACACATACACAATACTGATGGAATTTATCATGTGGATCATTCAGTATAGAAATTTCTGCTGTTACCTTTCACAAGTAGGTATTTATAAAAGAAGAATGTGGTTTTGCATTATTACAAAATTACCCAGTCCAACACCCAGTCCAACATGGAAATCTTTCAAAAATCCCATATCCTGTTAGAGGGTTTCATCCACCCTTACCATGAAATTTTCAAAGCTATAATAGCAGGGACATTAAAAAGTAAATGGATGTAATGTTCTATACTCTTTGTTGAACAAACACGTTAAATCAGAAGGTACATTTACATTGGTTCATACATTATGGCTTGCATTAATTCTTTTTGGGGGGGAGGCATGGGAGGAGGAAAAGGTAAGGCAAAAGCTATTACACAGTAAATTGCTACCTAACTTGTCAAAACTGTGATCTATTTTCAGGAGAGCTTGGCCAGGCTACAGCGAGCATTTGCTCGGAAGTGGGAGTTTATTTTTATGCAAGCTGAAGCACAAGCAAAGTAAGTTCCTTTGAAGATGCGAATTTTGTGTGTGTATGTATGTGCTTGCTTTCAAAGGGAGCAGGAAATAAATAAGATATTGGAAACCTCTTATATTTCAAATCCCTAACAGTTTCTTTTAAATATCTTATAACATTGACAGAGTTGACAAGAAGAGAGACAAGATAGAAAGGAAAATTCTTGACAGCCAGGAGCGAGCATTTTGGGATGTGCACCGGCCGGTGGTGAGTGCTGGTGAAGTTGTGCTGCCTGGGAGCAGGACTGATGGTGAACATTAGTCTCTAAGGGGTGTCCAGGTAGTTTGGGAACAAGTAAAAGGGCTGTAAAGCATATCAACAGTTTCTATCATTCTACTATTTAAGACTGCTTTTAAATTTACACTCGGTTTAGAGTTTTCAGCAAATAGATTTGTTGCATCTAATTTCTCAAGTAAGACATTAACTTTGTTTGGCTATTACAGACTCAACTGTTTTGCAAGGTGTGAGTCACACCACCAAAATTATCATCATATCTAAAACTGCTTTTAAATAAATCAAAATATTTTTTTAATCTAATTATTTGCTTTGCTAAGCTTTCCAATTTCACTGGTAATATTTTCAAACTTTTCTAATGTGAATACATGTTAGATGTTGTTAGCTTTGATCTGTGAAAGTTGTACAGACTGAACAAGATTTGTTAGATTTCTCTGTCAAAGTCCACCTGAAATTAAAAAAAAAAAGTCCTACTGCTTCAGAGAGTGAAAACATAGATGCCAAATGTCACAACAGTTCTGACTGATATTTGAGAAGTGATTAATCACACTGGTTTGTGTTACTACAGAATTATATCTGTTTTTCATACATAACATTAAGCTACATATACATTTTGATACAATCTCCAATGAAATAGAATACAGACTGTGTCTTCCACTGACATTTTAATAAATATGGAACTAAAGCTTACTCATCTTTATTCCTAGTTGTTAGATGACTTAAACTGTAACAAATGGTGCTATGTTCTCGGAAATTGTTTTGAGGAAGTAAGGTTAGGTTGATGAAACCTATAGAAGTGGATAGAGTGAAAAAGTTTCAAAGAAAAAATAATGAACTCTGACAGGGCCAGTTTGCACTTATGTAGTGTGGTATTGGAAGAGTAGCAGGAGAAATGGATTTTTAGGTAGGATTTAAAACATCAAGTAGAGAAAATCATTTGAAGTGAAAGATTCAATCTGTTGGCATTGGATACAAGAATATTATTGTCTAGTCACTGGCATAAAACAACAAAGGAAGGCAGAAAAACAATCTGCCACCTGATGTTCGTGGAAGCTGACAATAGAAGAAATAGGGAATGTTTCTATGCACGTAAGAAGTTTAAAGGCAGACGGCACTTATATTAGCAGAAATGGGTTTAAGGGATTTGAATCTGGAAATGAGATGCTGAGAAGATGAGTTGTCGAAGTTATGAGTTAAGGTATAGTCAGACAATAAGGAGAGATTTAAAGGCATCAGAACAAGAGGAAATTGAATTTGATTAAGAGCTTTGACTGAACTGTGGATAAATCTGCTAGTTCTGAGATTTTTAACCTGGCTGTAGACATACCTAGGAAATGTCAAAGATAAAAGACTGGATTATAGTCAGCAATCTAGGCTTCTAACTTTGAGAGGTATAAATAGAAGAACGGAAAGGAAATCATTGGCACTTTGGCTGAACAGGTCACTAATTACTGAAAAACTAGGTTTGAAAATGTCATTGTAATTTACTCGCACAGAACAGTCTGTGAAAAATACAATAAAAATTAAGTTCTGTCAGCATGTTTCTGCATATTATGTCTTTTCAAATTGCAATCTTTGAAAACCCTCACAATTTCCTTACAAAGTTAAGCATAGTGCCATAGCATTTGTCCTGACAAAAAATTATACATCTGTCCATTCTTTACTGAACGCTCTTCTTTCACCGACAATTCTTCTTTTTTTGGGGTTCTGCTTTCTTTTGAGATGACATTTGTTGGACTGAAGTATTAATATTGGCATTTTACTCACCAAGCAGCACAAGGGCACATAACATGTGATACACGCGGGTTTTGGTTTGAATGAGTGTGTGTGGTGGGCATAAAAAGTGGAGTTGGCACTGTGCTGTGCCCTCCTCTTGTCCTGGCTTCAGCCCAGACAGTGCTGATCACACATGAATGTGTGGTTGTTGCTGGGCAATATGTGCACGGCCAGGGCTGGGCCAGGCTGCTCCATGGGGAAGAGCTGATGCCATGATGATGCAGAGCAGGGGCAGGTCTCATTAGTAGCTGTCCTGGGCCATGGGTTGGATACGTCTGCTTTAATGTATTTTAGTATAATGTTAAGAATAATCCGACATTTCTGTAAATTTCTGTTGCTGCCTTATATATGTGGATCTCAGCTTGAAGCTCGGTTGAGCTTCAGTTATAGGTACTGCAGCCTACAGAGGACTTCCCTTGCAAGTTTTAATTATTCTGGTTCATATACCAGTCACAGTAAAACTGTGCAAACACGTCTCAGGGAGGACTATATAAACTCTCTGGAGATCTGAGTAGCAGACCTAGAATAAATTCATTGTCCCAGCTGAAACTAAGACAAAAGTTCATGCCATCATTTCTACACTGCAGTTAGTACCCTAATCAGGACTAATGGCCTCACACATAGCAACACATTCCTTTTTTTATTTTTCATTTTTTTTATTTGTTTTATACTGGCAGAGTAAATATATCTAAAGAGCTTTCCTTTTCTTTGCATCTTCCCAGAAAGAGTATTTCCCTAATTTCAAAACTTCTATAAATAGCAGAGTATGGAACTGATTGAATAAAAACTGATTAGGAGAATTAGGGTTTCAGTCAAAAAGCAGTAACAAAACAAGCTAAAGCAGAGAAGACAGTTCCTCCAAGGCAAAAAGAAATCAAGTTGTTCTTTGAAAAGTAATGTCAAATGTCTGGATTGAAGCCTTTATAAAAGAACTCATAGCTTTCTTGAATCTAGACAGACTCTGTTAAGGTCAAAATTGACTATAAGACCAATTCACTGATGATATAAAATTTATAAATACTTCTGATTTCTAGATCTAGGGGTTTCATGACATTGTTTCCTGGTAGCAAAGTAAAGAATAAGTAACTTTGTCATTTTTTAAGGCCTTGTGACACATTCTACACCTTAATCTTTTCTATTAAAATTTTTACTGGATTCTGTTTCCATTGATCTCATTTTACCTGTTTATATTTTAAAATTGTATTTTATGTGATCTGAACATGATCCTCAGTATCTGAGCCAGTAGGTAATACTGCCAGGTGTTTAGGGTCATGCAGTGGATACTTGCAGTTATTTGTTCTGGGCTTTCTTTTTCTTTTTTTTCATTTGTTTTGCTTTTAATGACTTTTCCATCCTGTTCTTCAAGATCAGCCTCAAAGACTTGGCAAAGGACTGCATTTAACTTGGCCAAGGTGGAACAGTCCTTCTTTTCACACTTCATGTGCTACAGACCCTGAGCTTTTCTGGGCCAGTTATTTGTTCAGCCACAAAACACTTCTTTCTGCTTCACCGTTATTTTTTTCATAAAGTTTTTAAACATCAATAGGAAACAAATTTAAGTCATGCCACCGCACTTATCTAGTGATGTATCATGTCTTTTTTGCAGCTGTTTCACCCTGTACCTTTACAAGGGAGTTACTCCTCTAACAGTCAGGGAACAAGGCCAATACTGCTTTTGGCAGCCTCAGATAATCACACTCTGGTAATAACATAAATTTATTATACAAAGTGTTATTTTCAGAATTTTGAAATAAAACTGATGAGATGATGGAAAGATGCAGAAAAATGAGATGACCTGGTTTTTAGTAAGACCCAAACCTGGTAGCAACTAGGATAATAAGCTGAAGTAGAAGGAATAAGGAATGTTTAGAACAAAGGATTATTTTCAAGTGAATAAAATCTAATTCTGTATGGAATTAGTAAAACAGCAGGTTCCTATCTTATGGGGTGAAAATCTTTGAGAAAGCAATAATAACTCTTGAATATTAAGAACAGGAACAACAAAACAGATAGATTTAACAGATTTCATTATGCATCAGTTTGCAAATACTGTAATTTTCACAAAGATCATATTAACATATCCTTAATTAAAATTAATACTACTTACACACATTTTGAATCAATGCAGTTTATATAATTTATGTAGAATAATTTCTGGTTCTGAAAACTAATCACTACAAACCTAAAACAATCAGTTATAAATTAAGAATAATCATAAATTGGATTAGCTTTCAAAAGGAATTAAGCGTATCACTTCTGTCCAGTGATACACTCTTTAGTACTGTTTCTAGTTTACGTTTAAGTGACTTAAGTCTTAAAAATGATATTTCAACATCCCTTTTGTATGAATTTTGTATATTATATTTTTTCTGTGACACAGAGACCACTAAAAGAAATATTTTCTAAAGCAATATGATGAAATCCTTTTCTCTTAAGGTGAAAGCCCAGTTTTGTACTAAATGTGTCCTTAAACAAGCAAGGAAATGAGAATGTGAGCATCAGTGTCATAATTTAAGATGCTCCCATATGGATTAAATTTATGGGTTAATTAATTGTATTAAATTTCTTGAAAATCTCTATGTATCTCTTTTTATTTTGTCCCAAGAAAAGCCTTTATTTGCAAAGCCACTGGAATTCCTTTTGAGCCTGATATTACTGAGGGAAACGATCTGAGCTGTAGTTTGAGAAGATAGGTATAAACAGGAGGCAGATAGAGCTTAGATCCTCTTTATTTTTTATTTTTTCAAAGATAATGAAATTTTAACTGACCCTTACTTCACTGTTCAGTGTGACTTCCCATCTCTCACTTTTTAAAACAACTTTTATCATACTGCAAATGTTAATTAAACCTTAATCAAACTAATTGATCATCTCTTCTTTATCTGATGGTCTTTGAACCTCATTTTTCTTGTCTAAACAAGAAAACTTGACAGCTTGTAATTAAATTTTTGTCCATTGATTGCAATCCTATCCATGCTTTGATTAATTCGAAGCTACAGAACAACAGGAGACCTTCTGCCATTTTAATAGCAGCCAGTGGTCTTCAAATAAATCCGTTAAAAAAGCATGCATTGGTTTTACTAATTGGTACAAATGGGAAGTTGTCCTTTGCAAGAGACTGTCTATAGTGGGTTTAACTTATGCTTATGCCTGTGTTTGCATTTTATCAAGAATTCATTATTTCTCCATCCATTTCCAGTGGATGATGCAATCAGGTTTATTGCTCACTCATTTCACTTTAATAAGTAAGTTGTAACTGTATATCTCTGTTATTTAATAACTCCAAATTAAATTAACTAAAGAGGACATATATTGAGCATTTAAATTCAATCTATGCTTTCTGCATAGTTCTCTGTTAAAATCTTCAACAGGAGGGAACACTTAATCCTAACAAAGCTTTTATTAATTATTACCAGGAAAATCCTTGCCTTTGTAGGAGCAACTCCAGTAAGGTTTGGCACTGAGTATTCTGAGGTCTGAAATGCCAGCTCAATAGATGAAAAAGGGAACATGAAAAGATAAATGTAGGTAATTAAAAGCCAACAGATTGCACACTGTCAGCTGGTATAGGCAAGTTTTAGCAGTTAAGATATGTAGAACAATTTTGTTTCCATAATATTACTTGAATGTAGATCATTATTTTCAGAGATAGTTCCAGCATCTTCTCAAAAGTATCATGTTTTAAAATTATATTGAAATTAAGGAATATAACCAAATTTGCGGTTATTCTATGCAAGTCCAATTCCAAATTGTATTCACTTATTTTAGTGTCAGACTGAATTCGTAACACTCTAATTATTTACCCTGTTTGTGTTTCATAAAGATTGTATTTAGTAGCATCATACAGGTATTTGAAGATGAATGATGAAGAAGCTGAAAAAAAATGTGACTGCTTGTATTTCAGTAGAACAAGCAGATTGTAATTCTTTTTTTTCCTGATTACATGCCAAATTTGCAAGGCATCTGGGAAGGAATTTGAAACAGAAATGCTACAGAATTTTTCTTGGGATTTGCTTCCTGATCATGAAATATAATAGTTGAGCTCCTGCATAGCAAAGCCGTTTTACTCTGACCCTGAAGAGCATAACGTGGAGTCAAGTGAGGTAAATGCAAAAATATCCAAAACATTGTTCTAAATCTCAGTCTTTCCTTATACGCCTTCACAGGTTCTGCACACTCCAATAACTTGCATCTCTGGGAAATGAAAAACTGCTGCATTGCAGGAGAATATAGCCTTTGTTTTTCTCTGTGAGAGACAGCCCTAGCCGTTACTGACAACTTGCTCAATAAAGGATTTTAATGTCTCCTTTGATGCTGGACTTTGTCTGAGAAAAATAAACTTTCCCACATATCCAGAGTCAAACTGGGGTTTCCTCTGACTATCCTCATTTATTTATTTTTTTCCCAGTTGAGCACCACTGGGATTTTTTTTTTTTTTTTTTGCATCATTTCTTTTTTGTAATCTTTCATCCTCTTACTCTTCTTTGATTTTCAACTATGCACAGTCCAGCTAACTCTGTAAATTGGAATATAAAAATGACTGATAAAAATTAACTCTGGTGTTCTTCAAAATATTTATTATCTAATAATCTTCATTTCCCTTGTTTAGAAGTGAGTAATATGAATAGTGACTGCTGAGGTTTGAAAGCCTCCTTTCGTAAAAAAATAACAGAAATAATGACAGAAATAGCAGAATAGATTGTTACAGAAAGCAACACTAACGTTTGAGACTTTGGATATTTCGAAGTTTAAACTTAATATATTTGTGATGGTCTCCCATTAAAAATAGTTCAAAAGATGGTTTTCAACCTCTGTCTTGTCTTTATATTTGTGTGTCTGCCTTACTTGCTCTTTTTTTCTACTCTCTATTTTCCAAGTGGAAACCAAGATACTTCATGTTAAATTGTGTAAATCTGAAGCATTAAATTTTTTGTGTTTTATTACATTTAACCAGTTCCTACTTGCAAAACAAATTTGAAAATCTATTTCAAAGTGAATTGACATTGAAACCCAGTGACATTTTACAAGGGATATTAAAGCATTTACTGCTTTAATGTACCCTGAATTTATGGGCGTGCAAATTGAAAGGAGGTAATTATTTGAAATATCACCTATGCTTTTCTAGCTGAAGAGGCTGTGAGATTTAGTTTTCCTTAATTAAAACTTAGTTTATTTTTATGAATTGAGAATACACACTACTGCCTGTCAGAGAGCAGAGGTAGTAAGTACCAGTCTCTTCTTTCCATTCTGCTGTTGAGGGGAGATTAGGAGAGTGTGGTGAATTTCACACTGTCATGAGCATATCATTGGAGTGTTCTATCGTGCGGATTATTTGTATTTTTTTCCCTGATCTATGTAAAGATTATAGCCTGTGTCACAAAAACATGGGCAGAGAGGGACCTCTGGAGGTCCTCGATTTCAACCTCCTGCTCATAGCAGTGCTAAGTTGAATAAAATTGTCCAGGCTACATTTACACAAGTTTTGAAAATCACAAAGAACAGAGATTCTGCAGCCTCTCTAAGCAACTTCTTTCTATTATAAAATATATTTCCTTTGTCGCTAACAGTATTTTCCCTTACTGCCATTTCTGACTGTTGCTTCTCATTCTTACATGGTGCACCTCTGGAACAAGTCCAGCTCTGAAAGCCCCTTTTGGGCATCAGAAGACAGCAGTTAGCTCTCCCCTTCTGAAAGACAAATAAGTCTGATTCCCTCAGCCTCTCTTGCTCTCTGATTCTCTTCAGCCTCCTGATCATCTTGCTATTCCTCCACAGGATTTTTCTATTGAATTTATATCTTTCATTGTCTGTGGGGTCCAAAACTGGTCTTGGGATTCCAGATGTATTATCCTCAAGATACTAAGCACATGGATGTGTGGTTAATCTGCATGGCTGTGAGGACACACTGCTGATTCATACTTAAGTTCTACTTCAGATCAACTTCTATGGAACATAGAAGCAACATAGGCAGACAATTTGCACCCTATTGCAATGCATAAGTTTATCCTTTCCCACATACGTGAATTTATTTGTATCAGATGCAGGGAAGCTTCTGGTCAAGAAGAGTTAAGTAGATTTACAGTTAAGTTGCCATACTTTTTAAGAAAGAAGAGAATATCCCAATTTACTTTTTTTTGTCTTTTTCAAGGATTGTGTACTTACTAGCGTAACAAGTAGATCATACAGAGTTTGTTACATATAAAGATGCTGGTAGAAATTGTACATTTTTAAACTAAACTTCAAGTGTTTTTGTTCTAATGTTGTCTATAGTCAGTTCTGCATAAAGTCTTCCACCCCGTCAGCTGTGTGATGCAAAGCAATGGAAGCTTCATCCTTCTGCTCTATTTCTTGGTGGAATCCTACTATTGTAGACTCCTAGACAGCATCAATAGAAAGTAGTGTAGGCAGGAATTCATACTAATGTGATTGTTCAATAACTGAAGTAGGGGTAAACAAATTGTTCTGTATTGTGGTGTTGTTTTGTGTTTTTTTTTTAATGTTTATTTGTTTAATTCAGCACTTAATTTATTGTCATTAGTCTGTTCAGCCTGGGGATAAGAAGACTGAGGAGGGGTCTAATTAGTGTTTATAAAAATCTACAGGGAGGTGGGAGGCAAATGGATGAGACCAGGGTCACCTCAGTGGTGTGTAGTGATAGTACAATGAGCAGTGGCTTAAAACTTGAACACAGGAATTTCCATACAAGCATGCAAAATAACTTCCTTACAGTAAGGGTGATGGAACTGGAACAAGTTGCTCAGAGAGGATGTGAAGTCTCCTGTGGAAATATTCAAGACCCATCTGGATGCCTACCTGCATGACCCATTGTAGGGAACCTGCTTTGGCAGGGGGGTGGGACTCGATGATCTCTTGAGTCCTTTCCAACCTCTGCGATTCTGTGTAAATTAACAGAGTGTCATTTATACTTTGAGAGGAGTGTGTTAAGTGATAGACGAAAAGAAAATTAGTTGCCTTTGAACATTTTTCAGTATTTCAGACATCTTATTTAATGTCAGATAAGGGACTAATTCTATTCTGATTATGATCTTGCTGTATGACAGTTTCCAGGTCATGAGAGCTTCCTATGTGTTTGTGGCTGTGGGGAACTCTTTTCATATAGTATATTAGTCCTGAAAGAAATAAGCATTCTATTTACTTTTATATAAGAGGCTTCAAGACTTCCAGGAAATCTGTTTGAAAACTATTTATGGTATTGGTATGCAAATTATATACTGTGCACTAAATGGGAATCTTGCAGCCGAGCACTCTGACAGGCATCTCACTATTTGAACTATGGTAGTCCAGTTAAAAAAGCAACACAAAACACAGCTGGATGTAATTGTATCCAAACACATCCTTATTATGTTAATAGGGGCATGTGAATAAAATGAAACATTGTCCAGCAGAGCAAAGGTTTTCCAGAAAAGACTGAATTATTTTGGCAAGATGTTCAAATGATGAAAGCTTTTATTTTTGTTTTAATTGAAAAGATGTTTGGTATTTATTCCTAGATATTGACAGATGAAGTGTGGCAGCACCTCAGAAACGAGAAAACTTACATCAAGAATCACTTTAATAAATAATCTTTAATTGAGAATAAAATATGAATTATGGCCCTGATTCTTTTAGGTGCTTCCAGTTTTATATTTTGAATCATAAGGGCTGTCTTGTAATAGTGGTGGTATTTGTGCTAAGCTCCTGCTACTACCCTAGCTTGTGATATTACTGTGATAGTGTCTTTTGCTGCCTTCCCTTTTGCACTGAAGCTTCCTGGATTCCCTGCCTATATCATTCTGCTTCTGATCCTGCTGTGCCACAGCAACATAACATCACCCCAAGAGGTTGTAAACAACCAGGTTTCAGTAAGATTCTACCAGATGCTGTAGAAGTTCAGTATTGGATTGGGTCTCCTTCTAAACAGTGTATGCTTCACCTTTCTTCCATTCCTAGAAGTTTATCAGAATTTCTTGTTGACATCAGTCTACAAAACTTGTAAGTTACCTGGTCAAGCTGTTAGGTGTGATTATGCCAATTCAGTGCTAGTGGACTTGAAATCTTTCAAAACAAGAGGTTTTATGTTTTGTTTTGTTTTAAGACGTGTTTTTAACAAACCATAACTGAAAACTAAAAAAAAACTGTAACAGTTTGTATGTTATGTAAGTGTGCCTGCTCTTCAAAATGCTGCTTTCAAGGGCTGAGATACTGCTGGTGTCTTCTTCAGGGCCAGCTGCTACCATAATTCTCAATTAAAAGCAGTGTTTTCTTTTTAACTTTGTAACTCAGTATTCTGTCCTGTAAAAGTGCTTTCAGCTTTTAAATTGACAGTCATGTGGAGTTTGGTACTTTTCAACCTATCGTTGAGTTTGAGAGTTAAAAGTTATTCTGAGGTTTAGTACTCAGTGAGAATGAAAATTAACTTTTGTTGCTAAATAGAGAAAAAGTTATGGGTGAAAAAAAATTTGTTATTTTTTATTACATTATTTCATAAAGAATGAAAATATCTATGGGTAGAGCTTTATTTCCCCTAAATAACACCAACCCAGCTACAAAAGTGTAGATAGGACAGCGAGACATGATTACTGACAGTCTAATCATTGGTTCATCTAGCCATGCTTAGAGAGTCAAAATATTGTAAAATCACTGTCCTTCCCTACTCTAGAAAGTCACCAGGTGAGTTGTTTCAGTGATAATAACATAAGCAAGAAGTGTGGAAGAATTTATTGCCAACAGATCTGCAGAGAAAAGCTGCACTGAAGACAGTATGTTGATTGCTGTAGGAAACAGAAAAAAAAAACCACAACATTTCAAATGTACCCTGCGATGGACTTATACAAATCCTCTTATGTAACATCAATAATGTTAAATTTTATGGTCATTGTATTTTCATGGAAAAAAAGTCACAATATATGGGTTATTAATTCTGTACTGATCCAAAGAAATTTGAATGCATTTGCATACAAATTCTATAATAAAATGGTTTGCTTGGTACATTGCACAGATCCAGTCTTTATATTATCCCAGTGCCTATGTATATTCTTAGTAATGAGAAACTGTTCATTCTGGAAATGTAATATGAATAAAATACATATTGTAGTACTTTACATTTAAAAAACTGTAAATTTTTAAAAATATTGCATATAAAATCATGCTGTTATTTGAAATAGGTTTCTGGAGATAAAGTACCATTGACCTGTTTAATGAAATGTATTTGTTTCTTAGCTCTGTCAATATAAGTTTGTTTGTTTTTTTTCCTGTGAATACTTACAGCTGCAGATATCAAGCATTTTGCAGAATGATAAGGAGACATGTAGCTTGCTCTGCAAGTAATGTCTCCTATTTATTTCCATGGAACCTACAATGGATAAAAAGAATACAATAACATGATTGGATAGAGCAAATTATCGGCTACAAAACACTATTTTTCCACATAGTCACTGCCATTAGCTATGCATTTTCACAAGCATTGGACAAGAACCTGCATGGCAGCAGAGGTGACACACTGTTGCCATTGCCACTGCTGAAACATACCACCCCCCATCTCATTGTGCTCACATCCACTGTTTGATCTCCATAAATGTTCAGCAAGCACTGATGAAGGTCAATGAGTGCTGTTTTTTCTGTATGAAGGAATTCAGTGACACTGCTTTTCTTCATATACACTTCCATGTCAGATACCACTTTGTTAGATTGTCCCTCTGCTGCTGTTTGTCGCATGGCGACAACACATAACAGAATACTGCTGGGAAGGTTCAAATTCTACTGCCATCCTACCAACATCTGCCTCTGTTATCATGAACCAAGGTAATAAAACAGGAAGCATTACTTTTGGAGCAGTACTCATGGTTTTGCCATTAGCATGATAATAAGTCCTCTTTGATTGTATGGCAAGTAAATTCCAAATCTACTCCCACTGAAAATAAAACAAACCAACCTACTTTCACAAAGAATCTACTCTCACTAGAGAGTAGATTTTTTTACTTCCCACTCTCAGTGGGATAACTAATCTCTTTAAAATCAATAGGTAAAACTCACCTGAGAGGATAACACTTAGTAGTGGCTTCCAGAAATGCATTAAGAGCAGATTTCTACAGGGAGTTAGTACTTAAAGAATAATATCAAAGGTGAATTAAAAGAAACTAGAGGTATTGTATCCTTTGGGAGGCTACAGGGTTGTGGTAATCTTTGGAGGCTAAATATAATGTGGAGAGTGATTCTGTTTAGACTGTCGGTTACCTCATGGGACTGCTGAAGCCTGTCTTTTTTAAAAAGTAGTTTAAGAAGCAAATTGCATTTAAGCCCTCCTTATTATTATTATTTTTTTAATATAGTGTGAAGATACACAGTAGAACTTCTCCTAACTACCATCACAGGGGTCTAGCAAACCTGACTGAATAGCTAAAAAATCTTACACTACACCAGACAAAATGGTACTTTAGATGCTTCCTTAGGCTCTGTCTTTTACATTTCAGTATCTCTTATAGGCAATATTGCAGAGGGACGTGGAGTTATTTTATGTCTCTGATTATGTATTTTTTTAGACTAACAAACTGAAGAGAAGTATGTCAGTGGAAATAGCATGGTCTTAGATTTCATACTTTTGCTTTCCTTTCTTTTTCTTTGAATAGCCTGGATGTGTAAACACTACTGAAGTGGATATAAAAAAATCTTCAAGAATGAGAAATCCACATAAAACAAGAAAGGTAAGTACTGTTATTATAGAGGAAACAGGAGATGGAGATAATTTATTGCATGAAGTTCCATAGTTTACTAAAATATCTTTTCCTTACTGCTGCAAGGAATGAGTACCTGAACGTATGTTGTTACATAATAAGCTCTTAAGTGAATTACTATTTACAGATTCTCTAATGCTAAGTAAATGCTATCTCATAAGAAAGTGTTTGGAGGAATACCCAGAGACTATGGAAATAAAAATCATTTTTTCATTTACTATTCATGTTGTTCAGTAGTTTGAATAGATTATGTTAAAATGTTTATATCACTAGTTAAGAAAAAAAAATTAAAAATGCAGTGTAAACTGTAACAGTAGTGCTTCTTGCACAGACCTTAATCAAAAGGTTGCCTCTAGTTTGCTGTTATGCTTCAAACTAATGTATAAAAGCTGTGGATGAAATAAGCTTCATCTATACGAGGATTCAGAAACAAACTGTTTAAATTTTCTAGGGACATACAAATGGACTGAAACAGCATTTTCTGTCAAATCCTCTTTATCATAATGTAGATTGAGTCCAACTTTAATTTGCGCCTTTTGGGGTACATTTTAGTGTCTTCAAAAGGAAACCATATTTAGATTATTTTCACACTGACCAGTTCCACTTATTCTAATAGCTGCCTTTCAGTGTCATACCCCATTTTTGCTGTGCTGTTAACACAGAGACAAAATAAATGTTGATGCTCTGTCCAATGGCTTTAGGAAACTGGATTTTTTGGTACAGCTTATTGATATATAGAAACAAAATTCTGTGTGAGCACATGACTTATTTACAGTTTCTTTAGAGGCTGGTGATCTGGGATAAAGTCTTCAGCACTTTATCCCAGTTATGTACTGTGGGTTTATGTAGAAAATGTTGCTTGAAAGCAACTATCATTGTTCCATATTTTTTGCATAGTCTGTCTACGGCTTACAAAATGACATCCGAAGTCACAGCCCTACTCACACACCAGTACCAGAGACTAAGCCTCCCACAGAAGATGAACTGCACCAAGAGGTTTGAAAAATAACTACAAGCACTTACTTTTAAATGAGCTTTTTAGGAAAGTAGTAGTAAACCAAAAATTATCCTGACTGGGAAGTATGTTCAGAAACTGCTTTGTAGACCTTTTCCTTGCTTCAGGATATATGGACTTAGGTATGAGACAAAATGTGACATTTTTTTATATCTCACATTAAACAGTTGAAGGCAGTTAGAAAAAGTCCAGTTTGTGGGTTCTTTGCATAGTTAACCCCGTTGCCTTCTTTTAAGTAGACTGCTCAGTCATCACTCTTCCTTTCCCCACTTTGATTTGAGTTTTGGGGGCTTGCTAACCTGTCATTGTGTGCATATATGGGTTCACACATTTGTCTACTGTTAATGTTTCATTACTCTTCCCTGAGGCATTAGAAATGGGAGAAGGTAAATGTCTGAAGAGTTAGTAGCTTTCTTCAAAAATCTAAAAAAGGCTAATTGGATTTATTTTGATGAACCTGTAGGGAAAATGTTATACTGGGTCCTTTTATTTTTTGGCTCTGTATAATCTTCCTCTTTGATGGAAAATTCCATTATTATTATTATATAATTCCATAAGTTGGGACTACACTGATGAAGTGTTGTTTTATTACAGATATACTTCTTTTTGGTGCCCCAGGGTAAATTACAGCCCTAATAAAAAAATTATGGAGTCAGGCAATGAATTACTCATAACACTCTGCTTTCCTTTCTTGCAGATTAAGCACTGGCAAATGCAATTAGACAGACATCGATTAAAAATGTCAAAAGTTGCAGAGAGGTAAGTATATTGTCACATCTTCTGTTTTTTTCAATTAGACTGATAACTATTGGGAAAATGTCAGTATGAAATAGCTGGAAAGAGAGGTTAGAGAACTCACATCACAGAAATAACTGAAGAGAGTTGAAGTATGAGGTATGAAGGTTTTTTTTAATAAAAGATGGCCCAGATATTCCTGATGAATTCAAGTCACTGTAGTGACTCTGACCAAGTGTTCTCAAGGTTTCCCTTGCATTGACAGGAAGGCTAACTAGAAATAGGTCTGGGGTTATTTTTCTGATATTTCAAAATGTTAATCACTGACAAAGCAGGGGATCTGACTGATAGAGCTGCCTGAGTGACGAGCTTCACCTTGAGCAAAGTGGGTCTGAGCTTACATCCAACAAGAGCATGTAACACTAGCAGGAATCTGTCTCCAAGTTAGAACAAAATATGCAAGGAAGGGCTAGAAACTAAACCATTCAAAAAGCACTAGATTTGGAAGTAGTGCCATTTGATTAGGAAATAATATAAAATATTAACTGTATTTGAAATATTTAAAAAAGGAGTTCAGTAGCCATAGGGTCAATGAATGTGACCTGAATAGCATGCAGGTGTTTTAGAACAGATTTTTAAGGAACTGATTATCAAAACCATAAGGTTAGAAAATATGCACCTTGATGAAAGCAGATGGACATGGAAATAGTTTCTTGATCTAATTCCTAATGGATATTTAAAAGGATAGTTTTGGGCACATTAGAAAAGTTTGTAGTTTTCAACTCTTGATAAGAAAGACTGGAAGCACCCTCTTTCTTCAAGGACCCACGGGTTCAGTGTGAGTGGAATCACTGATTATTTTGAAGCAGAGCAAACCTATTTTAGCTTGAGCTTGTAGGTTATTTCTGAATTTATGCATACCAGATTACAATGGTTTGGTTGAGGTACAGGAAAATGATAACTGGATAACATTGTAAGGTTTTCTCCCTTCCTGACATGACAATGTTTTATGCTCTTGTTTTCCTAGTCTATTAGCTTATACAGAGCAGTATTTGGAATATGATCCATTTCTTGTGCCCCCTGATCCCTCAAACCCTTGGATATCTGATGACACTACTTTCTGGGAACTCGAGGCAAGGTATATATTTTTCTTTTGTTTTTTTTTTGGGGGGGTGAAGAGTGTGTAATGGGCTTCTCTTGAAATGTGAAAGTTTCATACAGAAGGAGGTATCAAAGAAAAGTACTGAAGCAAAAATCAATGCAATATATTTTTTGTCTTTCTAGCTTTAGTTTTATAACATGTGAAGAGCTATAGGCTAATAGATCTGTGTAGAGTTACAGTAACCAGTCTATAGGGTTTCAGGGTGAGGAAAAAAAAAACAAGTTTTTGAAATCTTGTAACATTTCCTAGTTGGAAGTTCTTATTCTTCTGTGAAAGTGAATGCATTTCATCTTCATCCTGTGTGAACACTGACAGCATGGTTACCCATTGCTGAACTTTGCTCCGATGTGAGTAATCTGGAAAATGAGAAACCTCTGGCTGAGCTCTAAGACTTTATCTACTGTATTCTGTACATAGAGCACTAAAATACTGAATTATTGCTGATTGTGGGTTTTATTGCTTTCTCTTCTGTAGCAAAGAGCCAGGACAACAGAGGGTGAAGCGATGGGGGTTTGGCATGGATGAAGCTTTGAAAGACCCTGTGGGAAGAGAGCAATTTCTCAAGTTCCTGGAGTCAGAATTCAGTTCAGAAAATTTAAGGTAAAAGACTTTACGTTTTAGTAGCTCTTGAGGTACTTTTACTTTTCTTATTATTATTTTCTTGGCGATTTCAGTCCCTTCAAAAGTTATCCAGTATCTTATCTTTTGGAGTCAATTCATGTAGATTGCTTCCTGCACTTAAATATAAGCAGAGGAAAAGATTGCCTTAATTAGCAGACTCACATGAAATAGTCCCTTTCATATTCAACTTTCAGTCCAAATGTCCAATAAAAGGCTTTCTCTCAGCTCATTCTCAGAATTAAAACACTGACCTACTCAGAACCTGATCAGTAGCTTTTATTGTGTTCAGTTTTAGGAAAAATTGAAGTTACTAAGAAAATTTGTTAAAAAATATATATAAAGTATTTAGCTATAAAAGTTGCATATTCTTGGTCTTTTGAAAAGCTCCACCAAGATGATATGGGTCAGACACAGCAGAAAAAGTGTGATGTTCACCTCTCAAATTCATTACTAATTGGAAAATACAAATGTGCTTGTAGGGTATGAATCTTAAATCACATATGTTCATAAGCAATGTTATTTCAAAGACAGTGAGAAATACTATTTGACTTAAATAATATTTCATGCATTGGCTTACAGCATAATTGGTGTGGCTGTTCTAGGGAAGTCTTATGGTAAGGATTATTTCAGAGGAACCAGTAACAGTATTTCAATAGATGAGTCAGACTGTATATAGCACATAAGCATGTATGCCAGAGTTTTCTGTATATTCCATCTTGTCAAATGTCATCTGTATCACTTCTCATTCACCTATAGCATAAGGAATATAAAATTCTATTTGCTTACATTACAAAGCTTAGAAAATCCCGGAATCTCTTCTTTTTGTATGCCTGTATTTATTTCTAAATGGTGCAGTATAACCTTTCATAGAAGAGTTACCTTCATGTAGCACTTTACAAGATGCATTTAGCACTTTGTGGCATTGGTTCATAAATGCTCAGTAATTACACAGACCTCCTTGTTAATTTGGGATTGTCTGTACCATAACTAAAGATGGATTTCTCAAAGTTGCTGATCATGTTCATAAACAGAACTTTGCATCGTGAGTGTATATTATGTACTCTATAACTTATATTTCCCAAATGACCTTTTTTGACTTTACCACCATGGAAATATAGTTCAAATACAGAAATATAGCTTGATTTTTATGTTGATAAGTTCATTAGTGACATAAAAAGATTTTTTGTTCATTAAGAAATCCAAATGGTGAAGTCAGCATCATAGCAAAGAGGAAAAAAGTGATTTTTTCACTTGCAAAATATCTTGACAATTCCTTACACAGAGCAGCTGTTCAAACATAAACCTATCCAGCCTAGTATGTACTGCAGTTTCAGTGCGTTTCTGTGATTCATTTGTCTCTCTGCCAACTACAGTGTTACCCACATAATCCCTAGCTCTTTTCTCTAATCCTATTTACAGCACTAACCACAGGCAAACTGCGAGTGACTGATCCAGAAAAATACACTAGAGAAATTTGTTCAGAGCTGATTCCTTGACATGACATCTTCTCTTCTATCTCTAGATTTTTACACTGGTATTATAAGATATATAACAGCAGTAGAGAATATGAGCTTAAAGGCTGGCATTGGGAAGAATCAGGCAGGGGATCAAATTCTTACTTTAAAGGGGCTTTCTGCGATGATTAAATGGAAACTGTCTCACAAGCTCAGAATTACATTTATACATTCTCAAACTGGGGAAATCAATCCACAGTTAGACAGTAAAATCAGGTTACAGCTCATGAATTCATAAGGCTTGTTGTGTATGAGAGTGTTACAGACCACACTAAGAAATTGAATGTATTTAGGTAATGATTTCAAGCATTGTTGTTAAAGATACCTTAAATTTAGAAGGCTATCTGTTTGTTTGCTCAGCTATTAACCCCACTACAGTAATTTGTTTTTTCTTCTGTTTGTATTTGACAGCCACTTTGAACAAAACATTTATTTCCATTCACATTTTCCTACTGCAATAGTGTGAACACAAGTCAGTAGTCTTGTCCCTTCACAGACATGGTCATGATAAATTTTACAATAAGAGCCATTAAACCTAAGAGAGGTAAGACAGGTGGTACTGTGGATTCAGGTTACCCAATACAGTACTAAAGATGTGCAGACACTATGGTGAGATTCAGTATTAATTGATTAGATTTCTTATATGTCACTTCAGTGAAAAAAAAGAAAAAAAAAAAAGCCTGAAATGTGAATCAGTTCTTATGTCTACCAGATACACTGTATTAAAGCATGATTGTTATCTAAGTAGTTAAATGTCCCAGTATTACTGTTTCATTAACTTGAACTAAGACTGTCTAAACTAGCTGAGAATCTGAGTCTTAGAGGATATAGATTATGTTTTAAGAAACAGAACAGGGATAAAGAAGCTTGAGTCATGAGTTAAAACTAAGAACTGTGCAATCAAGAGGAATGCAATCAGAGTTCACTTCTTTTTTCTGTCTCTGCTTTTTTAGATTTGCCTGTATATTGGAATTAATAGTATTTCCCTCACTAGAGGTGCTGTAAAGGGTAGCAAAGGAATACAGCCTATCCTCCTTCTGAGAGAAAGAACTGAGACATCCAGTAAAACTCTAAGCCATCTCATGAATTCTGCTTGATCATTTAGCAAAGAGCTCTTGAAAAAGTCTGATAAGGTTTATCAGCATGGCAGTTTAATTGCAATGTGATTGCTGTTTACTAATAGCCAGAATGGATTATACATTTACCTAACATATCTATGAGTTATAATCTCTCCTTATCACGCAGCTGCTTTGAATGGATCACTTTGCATACAGTTCAATACAAGAGAGGTAATAGCTGAAGTAACATACAGTTTAGATAATTTATAAAAATTCCCACTGACCCTTAAAAAAACATTGTGGCCAATATTCTGAATTCACAAGGTTTAAGTTTTAGCATTATCCAGAGCTACTGAGTTCAGTTACAAGGCTGTTCAAGCATGGGAAAGGGGATTTTCAATGACAGTGAGCCATGTTCGAAATGAATCTTACTGAAATGTGGCACCTGGAAACTGAATTTCTTCATCTCTGTAGAAAAATTCCATTCCTCTCCTTGGAGAAATAGTATTCATATGTGAACTGTGCATTTGCTCCTACGTGGTTGTTTTGTGGGAATTGCTGATGTTTGGAAGATCTAAGTGGTTTCAGTCTGGAAGTCTATTATGCAGTATTGCAGTAGGGGTGATCTCCAAAGCTGCAAAAGCCTCAGAGGTTAGTGCGTGGAGGGCAGTGACAGAATATCTTCCATCATTCACAGAAGCAAAAGCCACTGGTCCTGTTGCCCTGTTAAGGAAAAGAGGCATTGAGTTCTGTCTGTTCAGAGAAAGGAGAGGAACTGAGAAGTGAGTTAAGTCAAGGTGTTTTGTCCTGAGGAAGTTTATGTCACCAGATCCCTGCAAGCTGAGATTTTGTGAGATTTTTATCATGGATTCATAAATTGCTGTTAATACGTTCTATACTGGAAATAGATGCTCTGACTATGTCCTATAAATGAAATGGATTAAAAAGTACTACCAAAATGTGTTATTTTGCCCACAAATTGTTTCTGGCATAGTACTCAATTTTATGCTTAATTTACTCCAGCGGTACTGGTAATTTTTTTAATTACAACAGGACAGTACTTTAACTAGAGCAGTAGAGGGAGAATGGTACAAGAGGCAAAGTTCTTTTTTAAATCCAGATTGTTTCACTTTCTTCTTTTTTTGCTGTTTGTTATTGATGACCAGTTACCAGCAGGGAAGACACAAACAAGGAACAATTAAGGAATTAACAATTGAAGGAACAATTAACCGTGCTTGATAGTGTAGCAAATCTGAACAGAAGCATTGGTAATGACACTTTCTTTGAGGCACTGGTAATGTTTATTCCTCATAATGTTGATTATGAGACCTTGTTCAGAGCAAACATAGCCAAAATGTAATCCTTGAGGCTGAAATTGCCTGTGCTTTACTTCTGTTTCAGACAGAAATGTAAACTCCAAGTCCCCAAAATACTGTCATTTCTGCAGATCAGAAGAAATTAGTTTCCAGATTTAATTCTCTCCCATTTTTATTTTTTTAAGAACTCTAGCACTACTATATCTTAAAGTTTGAAGTTGTTCTTGGCAAGAAGGTGGTTTCTAGGATTCAAAGAGTAATCTTCCATGCCCCTACACAAATGCTTGCTGTTTTTCTCAATGAAATTTCTTAAGGTCTTGCTGAAAATGCTGGAGTCTGTCTCTGACCTGTTGTGTCACATATATTGCTTGCAAAGTCCATGGAAAACCCACCTCACTTTCTCTGTGTTTTTTAATTCTCACACATTTGTTGAGAGTCACTGCAGCTTTTTTCCTCATTCTGCATTCCTATGTTCCTGTGTGCTAAATATAACTGATCAGCTTAATCTGGAATCTGCTGTTGGCTGCCTTAGGCATTTAGGTCAGTTAATGGGACAGAAGCTGTGATGCAGCTGTGCTATTTATCTGGCATGGCCACCCTTACTTTGAAAGTAGTCCAGCTGGAGGATATAAGCCCCAGATGTCTTACAACATGTGTCCTACCGTGTCATGTGGCTGGAGGTGCAACTCTCATATGCTGTACATACTCAACTATACATCTGGCATGTGACCCAGCAAGAGACAGCCCAAATGCTGGGATGACAAAAGCAGCAATGTTTATACCCAAGCACTCAGACTGTCTATTCAAATGGCACTGAGCATCCTCTGGAGAGGGTCTCCGTGGCTGAAGCAAACCTACATCAACAGGATTTTCAAGTTTCATCCAATGAAAGAGATTAAGCTCTAGTTCCTTCTATAAAGTGTAGCACCAAGTCTGTGCATAGATTTGTCCAGAAAAAGCAGTTGGTATCCCCTCTCTCCTCTCTTCCCATTTCATATATTTACTGCTGCAACATACCCTTTGCTACAGGAGTTTTCCCTTGCTCTGGTTGCACACTGTCAGGCAGAGCTATAAAAGTGGACAGGCATATCTTTTGATTTGAGGCCTGCGCTGACATCTTGCAAAATCCATTTCCATTTCCTTCAATAATCTGTCCTTTTGGTTGCCATGTGATATTCAGAAATGTTATTTTAGAAAATGCAAGACGTTGCAGCCTCATTTTTGGACTTTCCTAATTTTGCATATTTGACTTTAACTCTTATGTGGGAGGAGGGTAAGCATTCTTTCTTAAATGTAGATTAAAAATTTGAAAAGTAGATTAAAATAGTGAACTGGGTTTTGGCTATGAAGTAAGCTTCTTAGGCATAACATGTGGCAGATATCAGAATTTTCTTCATGCTTTAAAAGTATTTTCTATATTTAGAGTCCCACATTTCCAACAGAGCTTTTAAATGCTAATGTTAGAAGGGTAGAATAGAATTAATTTATTGAAAATCTGATGTTCAGCCTCTAAGAATGTGTCTATACAACCTTGCTATTCCATATTGGAAGTTTCATGTTTACTCAAAGAAGTCCAATTTATCTCCCATCTATTTTCCCAAAACTGAGTATAACCTACTGCATAGAAACAGTTTATTTGAAAAAGAAAATAACATCCTAAGTAGGATACTAAGCTTGTAGTGACTTCCAGAAATATTGGCGGTGACATAAAGGAACAAACAAGAATGTGACAGCTTTGAGCTAGACACTCAGGATGTCTGCAGGGTGATAGACGATGTGTGTTTACAAAGAACATCCTTCTCTTTCATTTCTCTATTCCTTACCTGACTTTGATACACATGAGTAATCAGTCAGTCCCAGAAGATGCGTTTAAAGGGGTTGGCTCTGCAGGATATGCACTTTTAAATGCAAATATTAAAAGTAGCTTAAGGAAACCAAAGTAGGTTGCCCGAATTTGACAGAGTGAACTGAGTTAGAGTTTCTGAGCTGTGCAGTTTTTAAACTTGAGTTATGAGGCCTTTATTCTTAATGCATTGCCCTTGGATTTCTGGAATGTATCTGTGGGCTTTGTGCAGAACTGTGTTCAATTCACACTGCAGTTCATATAAATAAGTGGTGCTACTCAGAATATTTGAAACTAAAGGGTTGGTTTTTTTTTTGTGTTAGCACAGACTCTCTTTGTGTCCTTGGAGAAAATACTGTACATTATTAATATATTTCCAAAACTGGGACAATATTACTTCTTTATCTCTTGGAGAATTTTGAGGGATCATCAGGCTGAGAGGCTGTGCATAAATACTATGGTAACTGGAAAGTGTAGAAGTACCTAAAATAGTCATCTCAGTGGTATGATGCTGACTGTAGTAGCTTGGAAGTGATGAGCACGGGCTCCTTCCATCTGTGCTGCAAAGCACTTTCAAAACAGAGCTGTGAAGGATTAATTGCTGTCCAGAAGGTAAATTATGTCAATTGAAGAATGTGTCATAGGAGGAATACTCTTAGTCTTTCTTTACAGCGCTTTACTGTCCTCTCTTATAAGTTGCTGCAGTAACTTTGTTATGATTTGGATTTAGTGTGGTATTATTTTGTTTACCTGAATACCCTTCCGCAGTTCCTCTCCCCAACAATTCACTGTTGGACAAAGCTAGGAGATTTCAGTTTGATTTTTGTTTTAGATAGTATTGAATGACATTTTAAAGGTCCATCCAAATTAGTAGTCAGCCTTGTAAAAATCTGACTTGTTTCACAGTTAACTCACTTCAAGCTTCAGATGACCTGTTTCATAGAGTCAACCATGTCAAAACAATACTGAAAATTTACAGTGGTTGCATATGTAGCATGATAAAAACCGTACTTTAATTGAGATCTCTGAGGAAAAGAAAAGCTACTGTTTAAGTGTGCTGCAGCATACCTAAGCATGAGATCCTGATTTCATTTAACTGAATTGAGTTTTGTGCAGTGAGAGAGGTTGAATAGCCGTAAGAGAGGTAACAATAAACAGCTCATAATACCAAATAACAACAGAATAACAAAGCTTATAGCTAGCTGGCTGTGATCACAGTGTGATCAAACCCTTTCTAGTGATCCTTCTCTAGAATGAGAAGGATACCATGAACTGGCTGTCACTGTATGTCACTGCCTGATGCTGATTTGCTCTATAGCAGAAGAGAGAATGGATGCTTCTGCATGCTGCAGTTTGAAATATATATTTATATAAATACAGTGCTGAACAAATAAATGAAATTATAGAAATTCTGATCCTTTTTGTACATAATTTGTGGAGTAAAAGTAGCAAAATTACATATACAGCTATTTGGCTGATAGCTTTTCAGGACTTAGATTTACATAGTTATCAGAAGCATAAGTTCTTATTCTTATTCTGAAGGAATGTCAAAAAGCAATAGGTTTATAAGTGATATAAGACCTTGTGACTCAGGTGAAATGAGGCCTTGGTTTAATTCCAGTTAAATGAAAACCTTCTCCTAAGAAAGCTACACATTCATAAGTAATGAAGGATTCCTCACCTGTCTTGTCTAGGCTCGTAATTGCTTTTTAAGGCAGTTGGATTGCCTGACACAGCATACCAGACCTGAAGCCAGCATATATTTATAGATTTTACCTATTTTTACATATTTTATTTGAAAACTTTAGTTATCTTACTCTTTTTTAAGAGCAAAGGAAGGTGCCACCATTTCATTAGTGACTATATTGAGCTGAAAGTCAAGATGCTGTGTTGTGCCATAGGTTCTGGTTAGCAGTAGAAGATCTGAAGAAGAGGCCTATCCGCGAAGTTCCTGCTCGTGTCCAAGAAATCTGGCAAGAGTTTCTTGCTCCAGGTGCACCCAGTGCCATCAATCTAGATTCAAAAAGTTATGACAAAACCACGCAGAATGTAAAGGACCCTGGAAGATACACATTTGAGGATGCTCAGGTCAGTTTGCAATTCTTTCTTATGAACATCTGAAACAGAATATTGGCTACTGAAATGCATATGCATAAAATAAGATATATTTGAGAATTAAACATTAGTGTTCTGTTTTCTAAACCGATATTTTGGAAAAACAAATGTGTAACCTTTCCTTCTGGAGGCTTCAAGCTTGAAGAGGGTAGATTTTGGTTAGATATAAGGAAAAAATCTTTTACAGTGTGGGTGATGAGGCACGGGCCCAGGTTGCCCAGTGATGTGGTTGATGCCCCATCCCTGGAGACTCTCAAGGTGCCACTGGACCAGGCTGTGGACAACCTGATGTAGCTGTGGTGTCCCTGTTCTTTGGAGGGGAGTTGGACTAGATGGCCTTCAGAGGTCCTTTCCAACTCTAAGGATTCTATGAATCTATGATTCTTTGATTAATTCTGTTCATGAAGCTTCTGTATTCAGAGTAGAGTCTTCAAGTGGGTTTGGCATACATCAATTTCTAGTTCTCAAGATCCGTCTGTGAAGGACTTCCCTTCATACAGGCTCACTGTCTGTTCTCTCAGTGTTTATCCGAAACAGTAGTTGTCATTTATGATAGTGAGGCTTCTCATCATGAAGAAAATATGAGTCATGTAAGAAATATAACTTAGTAGTGGCTAGTGCAGAAATATCATATTCCATGGATGCTGTATTAAATTATCATCTACAGAACATCAAGCAAAGATCCTAAGGATGCGGTCTTTGATAGCAGTATTACAGGAGTAAGTTTGTAAATGTCTTATGTGGCTTTTGGGAGTTTGAGTTAGTACATTTTTGAATACCATAATCAGAAATTTTTGATCAGAGCTAGGTTGTGAAAATGCTTACTTTCTGAGATGGAAGCAAAAGTTAAAACAAAACAGTAAAATACAAATCTCTGTTTTCCTCAGGGGAAAAAATTGAAGAAAACTGAAAAACAAAAATCCCCCAAACAAAAACAAAAACAGAAAAAGAAGAAGAAACTAAAAACCAGTCACCTCAGTACTAAATGAAACTTCTTTTGACTCATAGCTTACTATTTTATATTTGCAAACTTCTAAGAAATGCAACAGAAAATAATTGGATTCACAGTAAAGGTTGCAGAACTACTCCCACCCTCCCTTTTTCATAAGGAGCCCAGTGATGAAAATTTAATTATTAATGCAAAGTAAAATGGTGTCAAAAGGAGAGATTGAAATCATATCCCTGCAGAATTTTCTACAGCTTGATTATTAGGACATCAACTTGGGAGCCAGGAGATACTGCTGTAAGTCCTTCAAGGTAGAAATAAAAATGAATCTGGCCTTTCTATTTTTTGGAGGAAAGTGCCTCTGCCCTAAATAGGAAGGGAAATAATTCCACCAATTTAAAAAGAAGGAAAATTTGTGTCCTCTTATATCACTGTTATAATAGCAACCTATGATGCTACAATAACATTGTCATTAAATACTATATCATTCATCCAGATTTTAACTACTCTGCACTAAGCCAAACAAGTGGGTTTTGATTACATCTACTGAGCCACTGGAGATTTAGGAATTTAGCATACAGCAAAGACATGTTGCACAAGTAAAAGCTCTAGCAAGTTTAAAGGTTGAAAGAAAGGTAAATTTTTGCAATTGAGTCAGAAAAGTGAAATTAAATTCCTTGTCAGCATCCTTTTTTTTTTTTTTTTTCATAAGAATATGGATAAAGTTTCAACACCATTTTACTTCCAGATCTCCCTTTTTTTTCCTCTCTCTTTTTCTCTCTTTCAGTTTCTGAAAGTGGTAGAGTATGCTGTAGACTCTTTTCTTGCACTCAGGCTTCTGTATATTTGATGCAATTCACCATACAACTGGAACCAGGAGGGCTCCATTTTGCAGAGAAAGGGCAGGCCCAACTCCAACTTGATGCTTTAGGACCTCTCATTGTGCCCCAGTTGCAGCAATAGAGTTCAGTCAGGAGTGGGGTCCTGCCTCTTGGGAAAGAGACCACTAACAACTCATTTTGGCAGACACCAAATAATTTAATTGTGCTTTAAAATGCTTTAAAATGCTTTGAAAAGCATTTCTGGACTTGAAAGATGGTACTGTGGGATTCCATATCAAATGACAGTGATACAAAAGTAAAAATAGACCAATTGCGCTAAATAATATCCATCCTCAATTCCCCACTTATTGTACATTAACAATATTAATGCAACATAATTTAGTCTTGTATTTATAGGGTAGATTTTTGCACAGATATAGCATTTTAATGCCTGTCATCACTGATAATGTACGCCAGTACCAGAGTCTCTTCTGCTTTCAGTTGGCTGAATCAGCTGCTCTTGTATGAACTGAATGGAATTAAAACTCCCCAAATGAACGAGCCTCAGTTCTGACTATATGCCAGAACTTCCTGGCTTAATGTAAGAAGCACAATGAAAGGCACTTAGAATCACTCTCTAGAGTTTCTAACAAATCTAAGATAAAAAATCATCTTTAATTTTACATCACTGTAATTTTAATATGGTGGGTTTTTTTTCTATTCATTAATTCCATGCAGCACCAACCTCAGAAACAGTATTTACTGTAGAGTTTATGTGCTGTTTCCTGATTACTGTGCTAAAGTTTCTAAAGGTAGGGCTTCAGTGAAAAAGAAAATGAAAACAGCTAACACAGTACAATACATTTCTTAAAATTTTTTTGTATTTCCTGTCCAGATTGCTTTTTCTAAAGATCCCTCTCTAATATCATAACCAGAATGAGATTATGTTTTACATTATAGATTTTTAGTGTTTTTTTTTTTTAATGTGTGTGTGTGTTTGCTTGTTTATTTTAATTATTTTATTTTACAGAGATGAGAATGTTACAAGAAGAAAAGCTCTATAAACTGCCTCTGCCTGTGTCACTTTTTTTTTTTTTTGGATTAGTGTTATCAAATTTTTATATGTCTCTGAAGAATAAATATCTTGAAAATTTGATTAGCCTGGAACTGTCTTTCAGTTTGCATGTGCATTTTCCTTTCTATATTATCAACTGGGTAGCAGAATAAACATGTTTCAGTGCTTTCAAGAGTAGCCAGGGGATGCCCTCTCTAGGTCAAGCACTTATTTGTAGTGGTAAATTAGAAGTCTTCCACCTTTTCAAGCCTACCAAGTCAGAAGAGCATCTCTAGAAACTAGTTCAAATAATCGGATAAGAAAGGATCTGAGGCTTCTGATGTAGTCACTTAACTGAGCTGACTGAGGTAAGGGAGTTTTGAAACTGGACCTTAAGATAGGACTGAGTTCTAAATGCTCAGAAAAATAATTCTGTAGTGAAAATATGGACAGTAAGTTTAAGGAAGGTGTGCTATATCCTTTATACATAACAAATATATGGGATTTCTGGTTTAAGACCAGAAAGCAACTCATCTTTAGCTGAGATACTGCAACTTCAGCTAACCTTACCTCATAACATTTCCCATTCTAAGTAGTGGTGGCTGGCATTCAAGATATACAACTGTTTCACCTACATCTTTTGTGTGAGTAAAAGCACTTCCTTTTCCTTTCAGGAGCACATTTACAAACTGATGAAAAGTGATTCTTATCCTCGTTTTATACGATCCAGTGCCTACCAGGAGCTGCTACAGGCCAAGAAAAAGGTATTGGTCCATCTTGCCTTTGTCTTGCCACTGTGCAAAGCAGTGGTTATGTTTGCCACAATACTCAGTCTTCTCTCCCCTGTGCCAGTGCAACTGGATATCTGGTAGGTGACCAACTTGGCGTGTTTGGAGGGTCACATACACACAGGAGTTCAATATACATATGTGTATATATCCTGCATGTGGGCATGTTGCAATAAGTTAATCTAGCAAAACTTATTTTTATTTTTACATCCCATATTGTACTGTTTTCTCTGTTATGAAGCACCTTAAATTGCTAAGTGCTTTACAAATACATTAAAAAATAAAATAAAATCCCAGAAGAATAGTCTTTCATGTTTGCAAGTTTGCTTATGTAATAACTGTTGTTCTCTTTATTCCACCTGTAAAATCGACAGAATGTGTTTAGAAACAATCTCATTCATATGAATAACTTCTGATTCCAGCTATAAAAGTAGGGGCTTCCTAATCCTTTTCCTTTTGCTTTTATTATGTGAATAGTTCTGAATAGATTAGAAATCTGACTCGAAAGACTGATCATGTCACACTCGTGTAATCAGAGGCTCATGTCTTGGCATGTAATGTTTGCTTAGAGAAGCCCAGATTATGGAATGACTCCCAAATAGGCACAGCTCAGAGTATGTGGAGCAGCTTGTGCAATGCAGAGTTCTGTAATGATAAATAATTTTACTGGAGGGCTCTAAATAGTGATCTCCTAGAATCATCTGGGAACCATATGCTTGCAAAATCAGGGCCCTCTCATTGCCAAAATAAGGTAGTTATTGACATCGTAGCATTCTATTGTTTATACTGGCGACCTAAAATAATATGCAAGTACTGTGTGATTTTGTTTTTTGTTCAAACATTGATTTCTGAAGATCCAATATAGAGAGAGATGTTGAAAATACCAGAAAGCTACAACTGTCCGTGTGAAGTCCTAACGTTTGTGATTGTCAGTTCATTAACACAAGATGTGCACTTCATTATTTCTTTGTATTTTCAGTTTTTATTTTAAATCAAACCATTTTGATCCCCATTAAAAATGATTTTTGTCAAATACTATATCTGCTTTGCCCATCTGCTGTTTTGCAGAGTCCCATTACAGCTTCATACCTGTGTTTGCTTCCTTATTTATACAAACTTTGTTTTGCAGTCCATTGTTTCATCGGTCCTTTTCTACTCCATTTTTCTTGCTTTTCTTTTTCCCCTCCTTTTTCTTTTAATTTTATTTTAAATTTAAGTTGGAAAACACACTGGATCGTCGAACATCTTTTGAGAAATTCACACGCAATGTGGTAAGTTTGTTGCCTTGGAAGACTAGTAAACCTGATGGGACATCCTTCTCCTTTCCCCCTCTCCAAACCTTCCTTTCCCTTTTTGCTTCTCTAACCTGACATTTAAAAGTCTATTTATCACAGTTTGTGAATTTTCCTAGGAATGTCAGCTTTAAAATGTACATTCATTGCAACCCCTCCTCCCTAGTCCCTTTCCTGCTAACCTCCACAGTCACACGTGGAGGAATGGAACTTTGGGAGCCATGTTTTTTACATTAGGAACATGAAATGGTTTGCTTTTTTATTTATTTTTTATTTTTTTAATTTGTAGTAAAGAATCTGTGAAAACCTGCTTGACGTTGTTCCTTTTTCTGGTGCCTCCCAAAATACTAAGCCTGATACAGTTTAAGTATATTGGATTTCATTGCTATCTCTTTTTTATTTTACTAGAAAAGAGTTTGTCCCATTTTTGTAATCGGGGACAGGAAAAAATAAACTACAGCAATTTCCCTTTCCCTATCCTCCTTAATGTTTAGTACAGCTTCTTTAGGATGAAAAAAATGATGCTGACGATGCAGAAGGGTTTGATTGCAATTTCAATTTGATTATGAATACAGCAATTGATTATTTTTCTTTTTAATAATAATTTTGGAAGTGTATTTCACCGAGGTAAAAATGTGAAGACTGGTACATTTGCTGTGGGCATTCTCTTGCCACCAGCCAAAAGATCCACTGATTGCCTGCTATTGTGGGATTCCTTTTAATTATCAGGTTTCTTTGGATTTTTGTTTTTTTTTTAAACTTTGTGAAAGTTCCAACTAAAGCATTCAACGCATTTATTTTTGTAGGGCAGAAACATCCCTATTTTCCCATGCCATAAAAACTGTACACCAACACTGAGAACGAGCACTAACCTGTTATGAAAAGAGGTAGAAAGATCTTGGATTCTACTCAAGTTTGTCTGCATTGTCTGTTGAATTGTGCAATCGATGCTGCTGTGCGTGTGTGTGCATCTGTGGCTTTTTCTGTGACCTGGTTAGTGGAGCTGTGTGCGTTGAAATGAAAAATATGAGAGCTTTCAGCAAAGATCATGGTTTTTGTTTTTTAGTTACTAGGGAAGGAGAAGCAGTTCTCAGAAACTGCCTCCCATACAAAGAGACTTAAGAGTACTTCCTCAAGCACTTAAATTACATATACATTCCAGTAATCAGAACCAGAAACAAACACAGTGAAAGTATGAAGTTTTGTGAGGTTGCAGGAACATCTCACATGTTAAAACAAAACTGTAATCCTTTGACTACTTTCTTATAGGTGAAGGCTTCCTGTAATATGCTTTGAATCCACTGTAATCAGGAACAAATTTTAATCCAATGAGACAAAGTCAGTAAGACTAAAAAGTAAATAAACAGGAAACAATCTCAATGTTTGAAACAAAAACCCCTATTTTTTGCATGGTGGTGTTGCCATAGCATGTTGCAGTGTGATTTGTGTGTTGTCTGAGCAGGTTGATCTGTAAAACAATGTTATACATGACAACATTATACGTAATGATTCTACTTTCTTCCACGGAGATGTTTAACAGGAAGCTCTGCAGTAATAAACGAGCCTGTGTTAATGACAGAGAGCGCAGACAGTACCTCTGGGACCTCTGAGAGGCAAGATTTTGCTCGTCAAAGTGCCTGACAAACTACAGTAAATAGGCTGGGTGTTAAAGCAGCCAGCAGATCAGGAAGTGGTTATGGTAAAAATTATGTAAACAAGTGGCTGGAAAGAGAAAATTAGCAAGCTGCAGGCAGATGTGAGGAAAAAACAACATAAAAAAAAGTAAAGAAGTGAACACAGACCGGGAGGCACTGAAGTTACTCTCTGATAATACATCAGCCCTGTATATAAGCACTGGAGCACAGTGCCCTGCCAGCATGCCCGATGTTCAGCAGCTAATCTCAGGGCAGAAATACAGAATGGGAGGATGCTGAAGATGCAAGGCAGGCCCAATAACAAAGCTGTGAGCTAGAGTGAGGGGAGCAAGGATTTCTGGATGTGAAACACTGGTACTTCAGTAGAACAGGGTGATTCTTTTCTCATGGTGCAAACTATAAAGTAAATAACATGCATTTGCTTTTCCTCAAACTACTACGCTATGAATTTGGGTGGAATCTGTCGAGTCGGGTCAGCTACAGAAGTAAAAAGTATCAATTCTAAGCATACATTCCTGATGAGACAAGCAGCTTGGAAGTTTGCAAATTACTCCAGAATACCAGGGTTCTCAGGTACAAACATTCCTTCTATGAGAGATCTGAGTTTATATCCCCCATGGACCCGAGACCCCTTGCCACCAGGGATCCTTATTCTTCCATTCTTGTTCTCAGTAATGATGAGCTTATAATGTGTAATTGTGTGCCTTGGTACAGTGGTTCTAACATGCAGGAATGAGGCAAGTGTTTCTCAGAATATCCTACCAATTAACTTGTTCAACTGTAAAGGGACAGACTGTGGTAAAAGACCTGCTCTTCTGATTACCACAGAAAATAGATGTGAAACAGGTCTTCTACAACTTCACCAAACACACTGGTCTCTAAATGATTTGTAAAGAGGAAAATTGCATTTTCACTTATCTTCTGCCAATTTAGAAAATTTAGACTCATTTCCACTGTTATTTTTCTCAGTTATATCCAAGTGGCTTTGCACTAAACTAAATTAGACCTCAGGATTTTTATCTGAAATGCTTTAAAAAAAAACAACAGTTGTGCCTAGTGACTGAACATGGGAGGATGGCCTTGTGATTCATAACCTGATTTGTTAAACTGAGACTATAAGAGATTTCTGATCCTTTTGTAGCAGTGATTTGAAGTGGGTTATATTTGCAACAGAAAGCATTTGCTAAGCTAGAAAGTTTAGGAACTTTTGAAGTGCTACCCCTCTATATTAATCATAAAATTAAATGGAAATCACCCAAGATAATCACTCAATATTTTAGTTTGGTGGGGGAAAAAACAGAAGTGGATCTATCTACGCATACAAGATAGACTTAGTTTTGCATTTCTTTGCCACTGCTGTTTTCTTTTCAGAAAGCTTTCAATAATTCAGTGCACTTTATGAAAGCCCTATATGCACAACTAAAAGCACTAGTTATTTAGCTTGCTCTGTAAATTATACAGCACAGAGTTGCTAATGTTTTTGGCAGTCTGCAACAGACACTATGAATAGTGTTAGAAATATGTCTACATACAGATACAATATAGGTAAAGTAATAGCAAACTTGTATTTGCTATATGTAATATTTTTTTTCCTAAATAAAAAGGTAGGAAACTTCCTCTACATCAAGTAATAACATCTACACGGCATAGAAAAAAAAACACAGGTGAAGTACGGTGCACTGATAACACTGATGGGAGAAGTCCTTTAAGGAAGACTTTAATTTCTCCTTTGCATCAGGAACTGTGACTGTATCAGACTGGTAGTCTCTGAGCAACACGCCTTTGTGAACACCTGCCCGTGCTTAGCTGTGATCAGTGGTTTGGACATCCAGAACAAAGCATCTCATTTACAGCGCAGTAGGCTCATTTCTTTTCCACTGCATGCAAATTTTCCTGTCTTGGCAGGAGACCAGTTAGCAGGGCAGGAAGGTGCAGTCTTTTCCTCAGAGCCACCCTGAGGAGATGCTCCATCACTGCATGTGGGTGTGACAGCTTCAGATGCCACCACCAGTGTCAGAGTTTTATCTGTTGCTGCTTAACTGTAGGGGTGAAAAAAATTGGGCTTGTTGCGAGTTTGTGGTGTCTTATGAAAATACAGCCAGTACAAAACTGAGCAAATTCAATTCATTTATTAAACCAGAGTTATCAAATGGGAATTGTCTTCACTCATAACCACCTAAATAAGAACCAAATTTAATAGCACTGACATTACCCACATTCTTTCCAGCTGTCTTCATCCACTTAGCTTAGAACTTGCTTACCAGTTTCCTTTGAGGATTTTCCTCTCCAAACCAGTAACATTAGACTATTTCACGTGGGAGATAGGAAATGTGAAGGCAAGGAACAAAGCACATTTTTCACAATCCCATGTCCAGTGTAACTTAATATGACATAGCAAATTACAGTCTAGAGATGGAAATTAAAACTCTTTAAAATAGCATCCACATTTCTTTTCAGAGAGGGATAGACTTTATAGATGTTTAAACTGTTGTTGCCACGTTAAGAATTGTCCCTTTACTGTGAAACAATGCAAATATCAATTTCCCATTTGCCAGTAAATTTTGTTCTGGACAGATAAAACTTGTTATATATTTGAAAGTCAGACCAGAAGTCCACTTAGCCCTGACATGCAAGCATGGGCTATATTTTTCTTTAGAATAGCATTTTGAACAAGCTTTAATGCAATATCAGCAGTAGGATCTTCTGTTCAATCATGGAATGTGCAATCCTGGAAGTTTTCTTAGTTACACTTTTAAAATTTGCTTATGGGTTATTCTTAAAAATTGAAAGAAAACTGTGTTTCAGAAAAAATCACAAAGCTTTGAAAAATAATAATTAAAACAAACTAAAACTAATAAGCTTCCATGGAAATGAACCTTCTGTTTTTTTAGGAAAGAGGTGGCTTTGTGAAAAATAATAATAATAATAATTGAATTGTTGAGTTTGGACTAATAATTAGCCCAAAAATCTAGTGTTAGGGTGTTTTTAAGGAATGATGTCCATCTTAATGAGGAAAATCAAAAGGAGCATCCCTAGGAGATGCAAATGAAGGTTGGGCTCCTTGCCCAATTCTGCAATGATGAGCTGAGCTGCCTTGCTTTGTGCTGGGGCGGAGGGACTGCTGTGTGGTACAGGCACAGCCACGCCTATCTCCATTAGGAAACAGAGCACTCCCATTCGGGTATTAGACCAGTGCCCACAGTTTCCCCCTGACAAATATTTGCCTGTGTCCTGAGCTACTGGAAGACTGAGAAATGCAGTGATACCAAAACGAAATATTTGTCAAGTGCATTGGCATCTTAGAAAATCATAGGTTTTACCCCATCCTTCCTATGCTTTTTCAAGCTAAAACTACCCCATCTGGCAAGAGCTTGCAGGTTAAGCACAAATTACAGCAGCTCATCAGGACATGCAGATTACTGGGGAAGGAGAAAGAAAGAGGGACTATCACCCAGGTTAGAACAAGCCAAACCAAGAATATGCAATTGTTCAGACACTGCTTTTTGTCTATGGACTGCTCCAGGACAGGGAACAGACACAGTGAGAAATCAGGAGAGGACTGCAGATCCCTACAGTAGGTAGAAGGATTTTTCTTCAAGTGCAAGCACTGAAAGTAGTGGTGAGAAGTTGTCCCCTAAACTCAGCAAATGCTAACCTCCTCCTTTTCATCACCTTCCTGAAAGAGAAATACACTGGCAGAGTTGGATGAAAATCAAAACAAAATCCTGAACCCCTGTACAATGCTAAATCCATCTGCTTGCCTTAGAGGAGCAAGGGTTAGCTGAATTCTGGCCAGAGACTTACTGTTTCTGCTCCTGTGCCTCTCCAGATGTGTTCCTGCCAAGGGCTGTTTATCTCAGCACTGTGTGTGGCACTAGGGATGTCACCTGGGAACTCTGCCTGCTGATGCTAGCCAAGCTGCTGACGTTCAGCATGTATGCCACACACGAGCAGATCAGGAATAGTGAGAGCAAGGATCCAATCCTCATTTTGTCTCATTTTGCTTCCAGTAGGGTTCATGCCATTCTCCCTTTTGGATGTGTGGAGTTTCCTTTTCCAGTTCTACCAACTGGAAGTATGAATCCTGAGGACAAAATGAAACTTGAAATAGGAGACACTGACATTGCTTAGCAGAAAGGATTAAGAATTCAAAAGCTAAGCATTTAATCTTCATATATTTCAACTCTGGTCCCAGTACATGTTCCACATTGGTCTCTTATTAGTCACATTTGTATGGATGTTGTTGCTGATTTACTTGCCAGATTATTTGAGGTGTTAGTGTCCAGTTACATAAATAGGTCAGTCAGCATATCTGTAGCTCATAAATCTGCACATACTTTTGTAGTTTTCTCCCCAAGCTCTCTAAAAGTCCAGTTGGAAAGACAACTCTGCATTTAAAAAGTTAATACATTAAGGTAGGTGAGAGAACACTGAGGTCAGTTATTTGTTTTTCATCAATGTAATTGGCTCACTCCAGCTGCTCTGCTGCCTGCTTGTACTCTGACTCTCTTGTTGGGATACAGAATCACAGAATCATAGAATCCTTAGAGCTGGAAGGGATATGTGAAGGTCATTTGCATATGAGCGCAAGGATTCATTTGGCTGCTGCGTTATAATAAAATCGTTAAATAGTTTCACTTCATATCATAGCATCATAGAATGGCCTGGGTTGAAAAGGACCTCACAGATCATCTAGTTTCAACCCCTCTGCTGTGGGCAGGGTTGCCAACCACTAGACCAGGCTGCCCAGAGCCACCAAATCTACTTAAAAGACAAAACTTCTACTTGTTTGGAATTTGGCCCTATACTCTTACACGCTGATGGCAAGAATGCATTAAAAATATTAAATGCCTTATTTTCATTCTTCAGATGAAAATCTAGTACTTCTGAGTTTGTTTTCAAATGTTCTTTAATCTCACTAGCAAAAATTTTCCTATGTGTGATTAGTCATACGCCACACCTTTTAGAACTTTTAGTCCCATTTGTTGTAAATGACCAAATCAAAAATTTGGCTCATGGAAATGTAATTAAGATTGTACCTGAAAGAAATAGATTCAACCCTGAAATTTTGATTCATGGTATTCTCTAAGGTGGGGAGGGAAGGCTGAGAATAGGACACCCAGAGAAATCCTGTACTTGGGAGAAAAACTATTCAAAGTCTTTCAGCTTACTGTGATGAGCAGTATCCAGGGAGGAAGTGATGCTGACCAACAAAAAAAATTGTCATGACACCTTAATGCATCTATAGGGAAAATTTCATTTAATACATAGAATAAGGTTATCAAGTCAAATCAACTAAGTAATGAATAGTTTTTGCTTGCTCTTAGATCAAAATTTCCTACTTTATGTAATATCAAAGTTCATTTCTTAGATGCCAGAATGGTTCATCTCAAAATTACATGGAATTACAACTCCTAAAAATTAGCTGTTGCAGATAAGAAGACAAAATTAATTCACAGATTTTATCCTCCAATGAGAGCATGTGCAGCTGTCCAGTGTAGAAGTGAGGGAATTGTTTTAATAACTAAAAGAAACCTCCAGGTAGGGAATTAATTTTTAGGCAGTTCTGTACCCAGTGGAAATCCTACATAGTTACAGAAAGTAGCCAAGCTTGTAGGCCTTCAAAATTAAGCACAAAAATCTCCCTGAGAAGGAAAGATCAGCATATACTGAATATTTTCTTAGATTATGTCCAAGGCTGACAACCCTGCACCCCCTCAAAAATCACTTAATAAATTTGGGCATACCATCTTGAATTGTAGTCCAGTGCCACATAGCTGTTTGGGACTTTTTGGTTATCTCAAAAGAAGAAGTGTTTAGCTTAGTAGTTTAAACAGCTTACTTATTACATTAGAGGAGAACATAATGTAAGGCTAAACTAAATGCCAAAAAACTGATTTTTATGTATGTAGAAAGTCATAGAGTTAAAGATAGATAAAGGGAGAAGACCACGCCTGGAAGGAGACACGCCATCTTTCTGAGAAACAAATGCTATTACTGTCAGGCAATATGGTGAACTTGAGAGATGAGGAGTCTAATCCAACATTGCAGACCATTATTTCCCTCCAAGATTATACTGTAGGAGGAAGATTCACCCTCATCTCTATGACTTTTATTTCAGAGCACAAATAGTAAAATGGCTATTCTTTTTGTCAAGATTCATTCTCGTATATTGCATTTAAGCAAATGTTCAAAACCAACCTGCATATCCCTTTGAGCATAAAATGAATTGGTAAGGAAACCAGATATTAAATTGTGTAATTCCACAGAGTTACAGTACAACCAATGACTTTACAGCTCATTGATAAGGCAGAATAAGTTTATTTACTATTTACTGCAGATGTAGTCTATCTTCACAGTTAAAATATTTTTTATTGTAGCCACCTTGAAGTCAGTTTGAATTTTCTGAGTTGTGCACCTAGAATGAGCAATGTAATATATGTAAATATTAAATACCCTTTAACTGACAAGTTAGATAGAGCCATTTACTATTTTATTTTTTATGATCTATATATGGTACGTTATCAGGGTATCCCTGTGATGTATTGAGAAGTGCTGTAAGCTTGCTGTGCCAGCTCTGCCCCTGTTGAATTGGTGCCACAGCAAGATGGCCAGAAGAGAGCTAACTGACATCTTGTGTGGTTTCATGGCTTTTGTCTGGCTCAGCTAAAGCTCAGATCTGCCTGAAATATGCCATAACAACATGCCTACACTATCCCCTCTGCACAGCTAACTCCTGTGGGACAGAATTTCCTAAAAAACTGAAACAGCATCCCTGCAGCAGGAGGACTGATGAGGAAAAAGACAATGTGAAAATCCAAACACCTTCTAAGCAGTGTTAGGTAGTCCCATGTAACAAAGCTGACCAGTACTCCTTACAAATAGTAAATGCAGTCTTAGCAAGTCTCTTGCTGAGTTCATGGAGAAGCCGCTTTCCTGCCTGTGTGCAATCTGCCCCCTACTTTCTTGAATTCTAAAGTAGCTTTCTGCAATCTGTGACAGAGCTACTACAGTGTGCACATCATCACTGTAGCATAAGGCACCCTCGCTTCCGGTGGCCGCCTTCAAGATCTGGGAGTGACCAACAGCAAAGTCCTCAGCAGTAGTTTCTTAACAGCCAAACCCAATCTCATTCAAAACTGACCTTTGAATTCATTGGATTACACTCTGAAACATGACTGGCTGGCAGTGCAGGTGTGCAAGTGTCAGGGCTTCCTGTGGTTTAAGTTTTGATAGACTCCAGTTGGTGCCCCTAGCTATTTGACAGTGATGTGGCAACACTGAGTGGTTGCTGATGAACAGGTTTGCAGTGATCATGCCTCTGTTTTCTGTTTTTGTTTTTTGTTTTTATCTTTTCCTCAGGGGAAATCGCTCACATCAAAGAGGTTAACCAGTCTAGTGCAGTCCTACTAAAAGGATCACCTTGTAGCATGGAAGCAGACTCAAATCATTATACATACTTTGTAGCTCACTGATTGCCTGAATCAGAGGACAGTAGAACAAGATGTTGCATGAGCAAGGACCTGACTTGTTTTCTTTTGTGTATACTAAGGCATTACAGACTCCGAGGGACTCTCTAGCCTTTCGATGCCTCCATTTCGAAAACTGTCTGCTCACTTCCTCCTTCATATCAAGCTGGATCTGTGTCTTTTTATTTTCTGCAAGCTCAAGTACAGTGAAAAAAAAGCTTCTGCTAGGCACAGTTTATTAAAAAATACGTCAATCAAAAACTGGAAGAAATGTAAAAAATGCATATATTAATAAATATACATATGGCATCACATTTATTGCACAATAAATTAGCACAGAAGGTTTCATTTCACTGATGTATTCACATTGAGAAAGAAAGCCTGTGTCTTTGTCTGTTGTCTGTATATTCTCTGTTAATGTTTCTTGCATTTATTTTTATACCATATTTAAAAAAGAACACCTTTTACTCCAGATGTATTAAAGTTGATCCTTCCTCTGTAAATTTGTGTATGTTTATATTGTTGTTTTATCTTTCATTAAAATATGCAGAGTCTCTTTCCTTTGGGAAGTTTGAGATTTTAATACTGAATCTGAAGATTAGTCAAGAGCAAAGCCATTCCCAAAAGTTACATACCTTGTACTTTCTAAAAAGTGACATGAAATGGCATTTTCTTTCTCTGAGTAACGCCTAACCAAACACACTTTATTAATAATCATTCACTCTTCATTTTCTTTTTAGTAAGCTAGCAGCAGCGAGACCTTTCCAGCTTGCTCATGATCACATAAGCAAACTTCTTTTTAAGCTTGATCAGGTCTGTAATGGTGCAGTCTGCTCAGTGATTCAGTTGCTGTCCAAGAGCAGATCAACTGAACTTCATTCTCTTAGGAATGGATGTGATCAAATGTGGCTGAGAACATGAGTATGCTTTTGCTAAATATGTCACCATTTCTTTCTCCTTGCTGTCATGAGTGCCACAATGCAACATTTTAAGCCGAAAAGACAGTGGTTTGGAAATGCTGAAACTAGAGCTCAAACCTGGCTTGCAAATGAAGAAACCTGCAATTTTAATTCAGAGGCTCAGTTCAAGTGTGCTGTTGTATGTGTGTCTAATACTGATATTCACTTGAGAAACCTACTCGTGGGTTTGCAAGAGCCTGTAGACACTGTCCATGAGACAATGGGTGTGGAGCCTTCTGAAGTAAAACTGAGCTAGAGTACTAATATCTCTGCTTGCAGAAGAGAAGCAGCACTTTTAACTAATACAGGTGACGTAACGATAGTGGCAGAATCTCTAAGTAGAAAAGCAGTGGTGTGAATTAGGGCAAATGACAAATAGCTCCAGGGCATTATATGGTGTGCAGGACAAACATACTGAAAGAGCCTTTTTAGCCATGCACAGGACTGGCTCAGGACAGCCAGAGCCGGTACCATCTGCTGTGCTGAGTTTTGTGTGATATTGATAAACAGAGATCTTGTTCCAGAGGGACTACTAAACCTAAAAATGTCATCCTTCTCCCCGCCCCTCCATTCCCGACACAAAGCAAGCTGGCCGTAGACACAATCCGGCAGTACATTTGAATAGATTAGAGCTGGAGTCGTCTCAGTGAGCACCAGATGCCTACCTGCGTTACTGCCGCTGGGACAGGGCTGCTGTGGGCAGAAGGGAGCTGAGCTGCCGTAACCCTGACTGCGGCATCCCCAGGGAAACGGTCTGAATAAACCCAGGAACAAACACACTGTTCATCACCGTGAACGGCTGCTCCCCTGATTTTTGCTTGGTTGAGATTTTTTTTTTGGGGGGGGGAGGGTTGAGATTTGTTGGCTTTTATTTCTTTGTTCTTTGTGTCACATGCTGCAGTGTTTCTGGTTTCTAACTAGGATAATAATCACTGCGTTAAAGTGTTGCAGTTTCTGTCAGCACAATGCTTCTGAGCTGAGTTTTATCACAGAACACTGGTAATGCCCATGAGAGTTTGATTTTATCAAGAGCTCCATCTAGGTCAAGTCAAAATACAGCCTATGGAGACTAGATGAATTCTAATAAATAGTCACACTGAACCCCAGATCCTAAACTCTGAGATTTAATTTTCCTTTACTGCAGAAATGAGAGCTCTGAGGCATGAACTTGGGGCCAGGATATCCACAGAAATTTGAGCTCTGTTTCACTTCTCAGTGCCAAATGGAGATATTTATTTCCAAACTCCTGCTGCCACCGATTGCATCAGCTGGTATACTGCCTGCTTTTCCTTAGGATTTAACTAATTAGATACCAGTGTCTGCTTTAAAGAATCCCTCCTGTCAAATAACTAATATTTCAGGTTCACGCATTACATATTTCATACACCCTAACCCTAAGGAAATTATTATTTTTATTTCTTCTCAAATAGCTTTACAACGTTGTCCGGACAATAAAAATACGTGGATTATTTGTATCCCCAGACTCACTTCATTCTAGTTCTTCTTTTGCCTCAGCAAACATGAAGCATATACTGAATGGTAGTATTTTCCTGTATTTGCACAAGAATTAACACAGCGGCTATAAGGTAAAAGTGTGCATTACAGTAAGGGTTTCAAAGTAGTCAGGGACCTCTATCAAGGTTTCATTTCAGTCTGTGATGAAACTCCACTGTTACCTGTGAGTGAATTTGGCTGAAACAAACAAACAAAACCTGCTCTGCAGTCAGTTGATTTTTAAAGGGTTTATCTGAGATCCCTTCATCCCTCCCCTGATCACAGTCATCTGTCAGTGCTGCCACAGTGGGAATGGAAACTCCTTGTAGGCACAATATCTTTTTGCTTTCCCACTGAGAAAAGATAGTTGTTTGTTCCAAACATTATGAAAATCCACTTCCATAAATTAGGATTAACCCAGGGTAAGGCTTATTTGTTCTTATTGTGGCAACCACCAAGCAGTTGAAGTATAGCTTTGGTTGCACAGTGGTGTATCCATTAGGAAGTCCAGTGAGGTCACAAATCCGCTGAGGAAAAAAAAAGGACCAAGAGAGAAACCCAACGGGAAGGGGCTGTGCTCTTTTCCTCCTGGGGAGAGCCATCAGTCAGCACCTCCTGGCACCTCCCAGGAGGCTGGGGAGCACCCCACGTTTCTTTAAAGGAACCACTTGACCTGAGAACAGTGGAACAGTCGTCAGACGTTCTATAAGATGCCACTGAACCTACAACACCATAAAGGGAGGGAAAAGGCCTTAAAGAGTGAAGGGAGGAGGAGCAAAATGCTAAGCTGAAGGAGCCATGGAGACTGGCCAAGAATTAATGAGCTGAAAGTGAAGATAAAATAAAGAAATGAAAATTAATTGCAGTGACCAGAACTGAACCCATGAGGGAGGAGAACTCATGCACGGAGCAGTTGGGTGCTGGAGAGGCAGCGTGCCACTGGTGAGATGCCAGCTCCAGGCAGGGCTGCCAGCAAAGCCTGCACAAACCATGGCTGCTCCTTCAGACATTTTTTTTTTCTCAAAGAAAGCTCTTAATACCAAATATACAGATCTGCCTTTTTTTTTTTTTTTT
>VXAB01006850.1:0-64436 GCA_013399175.1 Odontophorus gujanensis | reverse complement strand
AGTATTTTTTTTTTTTAAAAGAAAGCTTTTAATACCAAATATACAGATTTGCCTTTTTTTTTTTTTTTTTTTCAAATTGTACCCCTAATCTTATCTGAAATTGTAACGCATAAATGCCAGTTAGTCCTCTAAGAAATTACAAATAGGAGAGCAAAAAACAGTTCCAGAAAATGAGAACTGCAAGAATGCATTTAGGACATTTATTTATTTAAAACATGAATGAAAGCCAGAGCTGATGACTGAAGTGAGAGAAGGCTGTTTTATTTAAGTAACAGTTGGGAATCGTCAGTGATTTTTTGTGGCTCTTCCACGTATTTATCTTTATGCCAAGTTATTAGCAGCTGTTTGAATTTAGACTTAAAAATTACCATATTTTTAATTTCCTTTCTAGCTAAAGATGTCATGCATAGAACCAACACCACTGAACTTACTAACTTAAGTGCATAAAACAGAAATTTTGCTAAAAGGAATTTAATAGCTACGGAGACCTTTCTAAAATAAGGTTTTAATCCCAGGATGTTCAAGAGAAATTCCAACAGTTTATTTGAACATATTCTATGTCCATAACTCATTTGAGCATGTTGCTAAATAGTTCTGATTTGCCTTTTGATCTGACCAGGCTGAACAGATTAATGTTTTTGTCTCCTGTGAGTTGGAGATATGCTGAAGAAGTCCAATAAAATCTTCTTTGCTTCGGTTTATCCCTTTAGTTTTTGATGAGGCTGCTACACTGACTATAATAAAATGTCCCCTCCGTCATTGCTGAAATGTGTAAATGGCCACTGCAATGATACAGCACCTTTTGGTGTTTCCAAAGGGATATTTCCTTTCTGATGTGGGTTGACACCTTTTCTCTCCTCCAGACTGGAGGTGTTACAGCTTTTATGGAGGACAGCACCCGGTGAAGGCTGCAGTGCCCTTGCCCAGGCTCTAAGGAGGAGAATTGCTTTTCATGTTGTGTCAGTTGTGTGTCTGCCTGTACACACAGTGGCAGAGCTTGCTCCTTTTGCAATAGATGGTCACTTCTGAACTGTGTCAGCTTCGAGGCACTGTGATTCCCAAGTCCTTTGTGGTAACATGTCGGTGGTTGTCCCCACTGGTGCATAGTGCATTATTCCTGGGTCAGTGAGGTATCTTCAGTTGTCCACAGAGTAGCACCCTAGTTTTTCAGACAGTAGTTCTCTTTTACCAAGGTCACTTCTCTTTTTTGTATTTAACCTGTGAAATACTTGGCTTCTTTTTTCCTGCTGGTATTTGTATGAGTGGGAGAGAGGAATCTTCTGTTCAAACTCTTTAATGCTAATACATGATGACAGTCATTGTCTTCATCACTATTTGACATAAGGGGTCTGTGTATGCAAATTATTAAGAGAAATTGCCATGACAATAGACTCTAAGAACCTGCCAAAATTATTTACAAGGGTAAACATGGATAGTAAATATCAAATAATATTTAGACACATTGTAAATGTTACCTTGTTAGTGGCATTTGCACAATTTTTATTATTCTTTGCTCACAAAATATATTCTGATGCATTCAACTTATCTCATTCTTTTTTTTTTTTTTTAATTGATTTTGAAATTTCTCATTAGGTTCATCATAGATGTCACCTTTTCAAAACAAATGCTGTTTACCACCCTTGCTATTAACCTTGTGGCTGCTGCTTCTGCTTTGTCACATGAATGAAGCTTTTTGTTATTCATGTACCTTTTCTATCCACTTATTTACTCCTTTCTACCTTTCCTTTTTGAAAGACGCAGGACAATGGCATTTTTAATATAACTTGCTTTTTCACTTTATTGAATGTGTAACCTGAAGTCTATGACATTTCTTTGAGTTAATCTATTTTATGCATTGTTCTTTATATGGCTCATCTGTTCTTTTAGGTCCTTTTTCTTCTCTTCCCCTCCCCCCAGGTAACACCTTTTTAGGATTCTCAGTCTCTTATGGCTCTTTACGTTCTCAGTAACCGCAAGTGCTCTTTGTACTTCCCTCCTCTGTTTTATGTTTCTTGGACTTGAAAATTGCAAGAAAATAAGGAGAAAACATTAAAGGAAAGGCTAGTGAGCAACTGGGGCCAGGGCTGATTCAGAACATGCCTCTGACCATGACCTGATCTTGCGGGACCTTCTGTTCCCCATCCTGCTCCCACCAACTCTCCATCTTCCACCAATCAGTGCTGCCCCAAACTCCCAGCTTAAAGGGATAGCTCTTAGTGATGGCACCTTCTTTGTTGAAAATGCCCTCTAAATCTCTCCATAAAGGCAGGAACCCACACCTCACTGGGACTCCCTTACTTATCTTGAGCATGATACCACTGAAACAGGAAGGGAGCAGTGGACCATCTGGCTTTGTCTTCATTCCCTGCTAATTAAACTTGACTAACATTGGCAAACAGCATATAAATGACATATATGACTAAAGTAGAGTGCCTAAAAGACCCAAGCAGATAACAGGTGTGTGTGGAGAAAGGGCCTGGAGGGTTGTCGTGGGGAGACGTGGTGGGCAAACCCTGATGTGGAACTGAAAGGAGGTAGGAGGGAGCTGGATATTCCTTAGCTCAGGTGCTTTGGTCAGGTGTAGACAAAAGGAAGTCTGTCTGCATTACTCCAGATGGGGTGGAGGTGCAGAGGTTGATCACTGCAAGCATTCGTGATTCAGAGTAATTGGGAGCTTGAATTTCCCTCTGAGAAACAGAAGAGTGGGAGGGTGCACAGGGTAATGCAGAACACCTGGGTCTCTTAACAAGGAAAATGTCTGTGGGAGGCAGGAAAGGAGCTTAAAGCCCAAGATTATGAAGCATTTCTAAACCCTGAACTGTGCTGGTTTGGGAGGTAGTATCAGTTAAACTAATGAACCGGTGTATGGAAGACCTCATTCTACAGGCAGCTTTCTGAAGGAAGGGATATAAGCATGGAATTTCATCAATAGATAGCCTCTTTTTAAAAAATGCTCTGGTTTTTTAAAAGGAGATGCTATTGGTTATATGTTTATATAATTGGTTATAATTACCTCCACTGTTGTATATCCAGTGGAGGTAATTAGACAGATAATGTTTACTTAATGATGAAATGGTTAATAATAGTTTCCAGAAAGCCAGTTTTAGAGAAGCATTTGTAATTGTTATGGCAGTTTAGGTCGCTCCTTTTTTGCTTCTACCCCACCTGAATCACTTAGTCAGCCTTGCTGGGTCTCTGGCTAGATCCCTCTTGCTTCCCTTCTTGTTTTTTTTGATTCATCCTTTCCTGTCTCTGTTCCAAAACCCAGACATGGGGCAGTTGCTTCAGCTGTGCTCCCACTTGGTGCATGTGTGTGCAGGAAGAATTTTGATTTCTGTTTATTTTTCCCCTGTAATGGGAGCACATACTGTCAGAGTTCCATTTTGTTCCAAAGAGCACTTCACAGTGCAATTCCTGACACAGACTGCTTTTTTTTTGTTTTTGTATTTGTCTATTTTTGACACTTAGGGAACTTTCTTGGAGGAAAATTATTAAAAAAAAAACGGAAGTTCAGATTATTTCTAAAATATCTGTTGGTCAGAGCTGACTGGAACTAATGACAAACTAATTGACCTCTACTATCTTTTCTGACCTCACTACCACATTAAAACTGCACTTTGGGGTTCCTGTCTACAAGGAGAGCTGAGTATCTGCTGATTCCAGGTTCTTCTGTTGGCATCACCCACTGCCTCCTCCTGCCCCAACCTCCCAGCAGACTTCCACTGCAATCAGAAGTGTGAAACCTGCCAGGACCGGCTTAAAGTGCAGTCACCTTTTGCTTGCTAGCTGGATGTCAGCTGTGTCACCTGTTTGATGCAATAAGGTGTGTTGTTTGTTTTTTTTAATTCTGAAAGATGACTCCTCTCACTCCTGCCAACCTCCCATGTGGGAATCTCTGGGAAGCTTTTGAAGAAGCCTCTTTCCACCAGTGGCATGGATGGGGCAGAGCGGCTCTGATCACTGCGTGTCTTTTCATGAGCCCTAGGAAAGAAAAACCAAGGGTTTGGAGGCCAAGAAACACAGAGGAAAGAACAGAACAAGAAAGGAGGAAGAGCACAGAAATAACCACCACAGTAGTGGCACTGGTGCCCATGTTACAGCCACCAACTTCTGCCTTCTGCGGGCGGCTGTGGGTGGCTGCAGCCCCCACTCCATATGTCCCAGTAAAGCTCTGGGGGAAGCAGCAGAGGAGAGGGAGACCACAGGGTATGCGTGCTCTTCTGGTACTGCTCAAAACAGAGAAATAAAAGGCTAAGATCATGCACTAGAGTTTGATTTATGTGCTCTTCAAACTGCGCTGAGCCCACCGTTTACTTTTCATCTGAACAAAGTTTGCACTGTATAAAAGAAAAGAAGGAAAAAAGAAAAGGCGGCGTGGCAAAGACTTCTAAAGTTGCCGTTAGATGCTGCATCCCTTTCTTAGCCCCGACAGCACCTGTGCCAGGATGGAGCTCACTGCCCCTCATCGCTGAGGCCCTGCGGTCCTGTGTCCACCTCCATGTGCCCACCTGGGCAGAGAAACACTGCCTGCAGCACTCAGCACCTGTCCTCAGTGCCGTGCAGCGCTGGCTTCTCATAGCAGCTCTCTCCTGGGTTCTGCAGTGCTCTGTCTATTGGTACTGATGTGGAAGCACCAGTGCAGTCAGCATATCAACACCAGTCTGCCATGGTATGGCCAACATTTTAATTCTGCTATAATCGGAGTGGTAGCACTCGCTGGGACTTGAGTAATGGTTTAAAATATGAATTTAGTGTGTGTGTTGGATGGAACATTTTTTGTATCCATTACAATCCGCCATCTAAGAAATCTAAATAGATCATAAAATCAAAACCAAAGAATGCAACATCAAAACAATATTCTTTACCGTAGCAAAGCAAATAGTTTGGTGCTGTGAAAGGGAGGGTGTTTATTGTGGCTTATGATTTTTTTCCTTTTTTTTTTTTTAATTTGAGGTGGGGGGAGGGGTTGAGGGGAGGAACTGGGGCTGGTTTGTTGTTGGTTTGTTTGTTCAGTTGATTCTTTTGTTGTCATTTACTTCCTCCCCTTCCCGAACTGCTCTGAAGTGATGGTTTTCCCCATTCTTTCCGTTGGGGCTTTCCTTCTGGTTAAGCCTCGCTGACAACTGACGGGAAGAAAACACCGAAAGCTCTTTCCCTCTCACCAGAAGCCCTCTCGCTGAGGCCCCGTCTCTCCGCGCCCTAACCTGGGCTGCTGCTGACACCTCGCGTTGGAGCGCGGCCCTGCAGGCGGTGGCGGTCACCGCGCGGTGGCGCTGTGGCGAAGGACGGCGCCCCCCGCCCGTAGCCGCCGTCAGGGGAGGGGCACCAGAGGGAGGTGTGCGCTGAACGTTGCGTGCGAATACGCGGGTTTCACGGATCTCAGGCTGCCTTTGTCCCCCACACCCCTCGTCCGTGTACTGGGATTGCTGAGAAACCGCCTCGGTTATTTCAACCACCTGCATCTAATATTGTTCATGTGTTTTTTTTTTGTTGGTTTTTTTTTGTTTTTTTTTTTTGCACGTACAGTTGCAGCTTTACAACGGGGTCTGTGTGGGACCAACGGGCTGTGCACCCCAGTGTCCTCTGAACCGTTTCGGAGGAGGCGTTTCTATGGAAAATCATGTAATAGAAAGATCACCTGAAACCTGTGGGATGGAAAAAATGGTTTTGTTCCACCCCAGCTGCTGTAACAGACAGACAACTTTCATTATATGCTTAATGAAACAATCAAACAAACAAACAAAAAAAACATTAACTACTTATATGCAATATTTTTTATGTCTGGGCCATGTATGTAAAGCAATTGTCCCAGCTTTAGGAGATGGAGGGAAGTTTATTTTTGCTTGGATATATGGTGCTCCCCTTTGGGATGGTGTCATTTGGTAATTTCTGCCACATGTTGTTATGAGTAGAACATTTTTGTTTCCTTACTGTGTTTCCCTCAAGTCCTGCTGGATAATATTTCAGATGGTCACGGTCAGAAAATGTGTGTGACAACTTCCAGATGTGCCAAACAATCAAAGCGATCCACAGATCTGAGGGAACACACCAACAAACAAATGAAGGATAACTGGAAGGGCTGTGCTCGAAGTGGGGGGTCAGGTTCTGAGGTGGGGCAGCAGGCAGGGGGATGTTCCCAGAATGCCCAGAAACTTCACTCGTGTCTGCATCATTTGGTAAAACTGAGACAGCCCAGCGATGTGACAAGGCAGGCACAGGAACCAAAACCAAGGGGTCTGAGTGTGGATTTCACACATTTGGGAGACTGCTGCCAAATGCTCTTTTCCCTTCCTAGCAAGGCTCTGCGTAACTTTTTGTGCAATCCTATATGATCTTTACCACTTGAGAACTAGTGATGAAGCATGCTAGCAAACTGAGTATCGCGGTTTTGTGAGTTTGTCCCTCATCGGTGGCTTTTGTCAGTCAGGCTCTCCTTTCTGCATTCTCTAAGGGTTTGGGGAACTTCTGGCAAGATTGTTCTTTGACTTTGTACTAAGAATCGCACTGTACCTACATAGAGCTTGAAAAGAGCAATATCCTTCTCACCTGGAACATCAGATCATGATGTCCATGTGCATGGAAGGGATGCTGAAGCCTTAGAACTGTGTTGGAAGCGGTGTGGTGGCCTTAGAGGCAGCATTCCACAACAGAAGCTAACAGTCTACAGAGCCTCCATGGACCCAAAGGTGAGGAGGTGCTGCAGCTCACAAGGACACCTGCATGTGCTGGACACCATGATGTGCTGCAAGGTGTTGACCATGACCATGACTGTGCAGAAGATGCTTATGGTGATGGATCACCTCTGTCCCAATTCATGGCTGTAAGACAAGGGTAAAACGGTCTTTTAATGTGAAGTTTGGCAGCCTATGTTCATCTAGTTGGAATATCAACAGCATGTGCATCCATCATTTATGACATGGTTGTAAAGACTACCAGCTCCTTTCCCACATCCACAGAGAAAGCTATAATTACTTAAGTTTCACAAAATAAAAATGGAAACCATTCACTGCACCAGGAGCTGAATCAGAAACACGATAAGGAAATTAAAGTCTTACAAACCAGAAAAACATAGGAAAGAAAAAAACAAGCAGCCAGTATCTATTATCCATCTGTTGATCAACTACCTATTTCTATGCTCTCTGCATATTTTTAAGTTTTTTACTTAAGAAAAAGGAGCTCTTCCAGTTTATTTCTTCTTTTCTTTCTCTAAATAAATAAATGAATAATAAGATTAAGGAAGAGAGATCCAGAGTTTCTCAGCAAATATCAGCATTCACTGAGCACAAACACGTAGGTCTGTAAGACTCATTGGATCATTATGCGTTATTTGGGCAAAGATGCACTCCCAGCAAGTTGGTTGTTCCATCCCCAGGCTTGGTGTGGTTCAGATCATGTGTTTGCTATCCATCATTTAGAAAGAATTGCATTTTGTTCATCAGAAGATGTGTCTGTCTCTGTTATGGATTAAAAAGACAAAGTATGCCTTTCATGTTTGCTCTTCTTGGAACCAACCAGGGTTCATTTTTGAAGAATTTGCTAGTCATATAATTACAGTCACTTTTCTTAATGTGTTGGGATTTTTTCTTACTAAAACTCACACTCTATCCTTCCTTAATGCATGGCTTCCTGTGAGTGCATTTACTTGACCAGTGTTTGTTGTTTCATTGCCATCATTAATATATATTTCTGCACTCATAGAATCCATTGCAGTACTACAATCATTTTGTCTGGGTAGAAAGTGCAATTTAAAATATTCTCACTGAGGGAGGACCCCAAGTATAATTTTCATAACAAAAATTCCCTGATCATTTCCAAACTAATGGTAATTTGCAACAGAAAGATAAATCTTTCCTATTAGTACTACCTAGATGTGATATTCCCAGAATTTCGTATACGAATAGTCTTTCTCTGAGTTTTTCAGCTGTTTTTATTTCCTGTCCAAAATAAACCAACCCTGTGACTCCAGCACCCGGTCAGGAAGATCTACAACAAAATAAATAAATAAATGACCTCTACTGATTATTGTCAAGGTTTGCATATCTTTTAATTTGCTTTCTCATTTTTCTTTTACTTCCATTATTTTTTTGCAGTTTTCTCTTTACCTTGCAAACTTCTTTCTTTCCTCGCTTTCCTCTATTCAAAGTCTCTAGTTACTCTCTTGCATATTTTAATAACCATCGTTCTCATCTGCTGACTTCAGTTCTCGGCCAAACCCTAGTAAAGTCAACAGAAAGGCTTTCCCTGGAATTCTAGATGTGTTTTGTCTTTCTGCTTTGTTTTTGTTTCTTTCTTTCCTTTCCTTATTCCTATTGCTGCCTGGCTGGCTGATTTAAAAAAATATTTTCAGTACAGCTTGTCCTCAGTTGACTAAACTGGTAAATAATGGATAAATATAGTTTTGATTGAGAACAGCTTTCTGGCAAAGATGGAATACAGAACTAAAGAAGAATTTTTCACACCTTTAGTCATGAGATCTGGTTATTTAAATTAAAACCAATTACTTAACCTGTCTGTACAGCACACAAATATCATGGATGTTCTTGTACTGTACTTTGTGCTGCCTACGCTGCACTGCCTGCAGCAACCAGGTGGTAATTTTATTCTGTGAAACAAATTGTTTGGTTTATTTCTTTCCTCACATTAAAAGCAGCACAAATCTAATTTATATATTTAACCAAAGGCTTGGCCTTCTTTTTCCCAATGTTTTTTTTTTTTTTCTTTTCCACCGTCTGGGTAGGAAATGTTTTTCTATCAGAAGCTCCCAGCTTCAACACATAATAATTACATGAATTCTTCAGTGTCTTCAGGTTGGCTACCTACCTCTGGAACTCAGTCCTCCTGTGACAGTACTGCCTTCTCATCAAAATTTACTTACTTGGCCCACTAGAGGGATGTTGCAGTGTTTGTTAGGGTAAAACTTCACATACTGCCTAAGAAGCATACAGAAGCCTTTTATAAATATATTCTGTGCATTTATTCACAGAAAGGATCTAGGAATACACGGTAAAACCCTAACTCACAACAGTAATATGAATGTAAGTCATTGTATTTCAAATTTTTGCGGCAATAAATTACAGCAATAGTTCACACAACCCAGCTATTATCTCAGATTGTCTCTCAGCCGAATCACAAAAACAATCTGAGTCATCCTGACCTGATTCATGTTCCGTTCCTGTTTTGGAAGGCTTCCCTCACCATCATATGGGCTGGTGACATTTTTTCATGTGAAGGCTAGATTCTGTGCAACAGCTCCTCAGTCTATGGCAGAATCTGCAGCATGAATCATGGAAAATATGGATCCCTGGTTATTTGTAGCTGGTTATTTTTGCAGAAATTCACGTGGAAGAGGAGCCATGAGACTTTTTTCTACAATGTGGCATTTTGGCAGCCTGATGAGAATTGTTTGATGGAGACCTATCTGACCCATCAAGAAACACCCAGCATTTTTAAAAGGAAAAAAAAGAGAGTTGATGCATAGGTTAAATCATAGAACTTTTATCACAGAATGGTTTGGGTTGGATGGGACCTTAAAGATCACTCAGTTCCAACACCCTGCCATGGGCAGGACTGCCACCCACCAGCTCAGGCTGCCCAGGGCCCCATCCAACCTCACCTTGAGCACCTCCAGGGACGGGGCACCCCACAGCTTCTCTGAGCAGCAGTGCCAGGGCCTCGCTGCCCTTTGAGTTAAAAATTTCCTCCTAACATCTAACCTAATTCTCCCCTCTTTAATTTAAAGCCACTCCCCTTTGTTCTGTCACTGTCATATTATGTAGAATGTCAATCTTCCTCCTCCTTGTAAGCTCTCTTCAATTACTGGATGTACACAATGTGGTCTCCCTGGACACTTCTCCAAGCTAAACAAGCCCAACTCCCTCAACCTTTCTTCACAGGAGAGGTGCTCCAGCCCTCTGATAATCTTTGTTGCCCTTCTTTGGACCCACTCCAACAGCTCTGCATCCCTCCTGTACCGGGAGCCCCAAGCTTGCATACAGTACTACAGATGTGGCTTCATGAAGGCAGAGTAGAGGAGGACACTGACCTCCCTATCCCTGCTGGCCACCCATATTTTGATTCAGCCCAGGATACTGTTGACCAGCCTGGAAAGACTGAGTAAAACAAGGCACCAAAGAGTTGTTTCCATTGTTCTCCCAGGGTCCTCTTCATGTTCCATCATTTTTCTTATGATCTTATTATTATTATTATCTTCTTATCTTTGCTGACGCTTTAACTTTACCTATGTATAAACTATTATTTTAGGTAGTGCATGGAGAACTTATTATTTCAATTAGAAAATTAAGCTAATTGATGAATAAATGGCTTTGGTACTCCTGGCTGAAAAGCATGATAGAAATAGAGAAAGTAATTTCTGTTTGTGAAGCTTCCTGGCATCACGAGAGAGAGATATCTCTGAGGTGAAAACGTAGTGCAGTTAACACTGTGTAATATCTTAGACATTAAGTGAATTATAACATGTGACTTCAGGGAAATGAAGCTACACACAAGAATGGTGTTACAAAATAATGTTTCTTCAGTGGAACAGTTCAGCAGGGAACAGCTTTATGTCTGGTAGTATCCTGCAAAAATACGGTGCTACTTTATTATTACTAACTACTAAGGACTGGCAAGAGAATAAAACCATCTCTTAAAACATTGGCAAATATTGCAAAGATCAGGGTTATCATAATAGTAATAATAATGAAGATTAAAGGATCTCACACAGAGAAAATGTGAAGCGCTTGGTCATGGCAGCTGAATGAACAGTAGTCATTTCTACTACTGACAAAGATGAGATTGGACATAGAGGAACAGAGTATAGGCTGTGCCTGCTGGCAGGAGCACTGTACTCAAGAACTTTAAACAGGATGTGTAGACTTGTATCCAGATCATCAGCTGAACACAAACTCAAAGGAGAAAAACTGGTCCAGAACTGCTGATTCCTAGGAATGTGAATTTTTGACAGGGAAGTCTTGTTTCTTTGATACGTGTCTTAAGCTCTGAAGCATCTTATTTGCTTCAGGCACTCCTAAAGTACTCCTGAAGGACAGCAGCTCTTACAGCAACTAAACAATTGGAAATCACCTTCTAGTAGAAGCTTCGGGTACCCAGTTCTCTGAGCTTAAAGGTTGAAGTGTTACCAATCATGGACGGTAAGTGTTTACTTCAGGACTAATGTTCTTCCCATGTAGCAAATAAAGATATGAAAAAGATCTGGTGGCAAGAGTTGGACAATTTTACAGGAGGAAGCAGCGACACCAGTGATACATGCATCTACTTGGATAGCAATAGGATATTGTGGCTTTTCTTTCATTCATAATTTTTAAATCGAGAATAGATGTTGTTGTTGCTTTTTTTAATCTAAAAGATGTACTCAAGTTTAAATTGGATCTCATTCAAGGATGTTCTGTGTCCTGAGTTACGTGATTATATGACCACATGGTGACTCGTGGTTTTGTAATCTGAAAATCTTTCCTCTGACAAATAAGGCTGGAGGAGCTGTTTTTCTGGTTGAGACTTGGCATTCAGTGGTGCTTATTGTGTTTACTGGGGTCAGTGCTCACCTTTGTTCCTTCCTCTGACCCAGTGTAATGCTGACTGGTGACCGCTGCAGAGCTGCACTAGGCAGACCTCTCCTGCCTAGGTCAAGGATGCTCCTTTTTCACTTATTTCTTTCCTCCCAGGCTGGAACCCCACATTCATTTTTCCGAGGAGCCAGGAGCCACCTTGAACACGGGAACTTCTGTAGCGCTTTGAGAGTAACCATTCATAAAGATCTTACAGCTCTGAACTACAGCACGCACAAAGAACACTTTTTTTCTAGTGACTACAAAATGCTTCCATAAGCTCTGCTTAACTGAAACCTCTATTAGCACTGAGCAGTAGTGGAGCTTTGTATGTTAGCCGCTAAGGATCTGAATAGGAGATAATTGTTATTATGTGTTCTCCTCAGAACAACCTGCACTATTTCAGAAGAAAATCAAGCTCCAATCAAGCTGCTCGGAGATTATGAAATACTCAGATGTAGAACGCCCAGCTTCCCTGGCATAGCCATGGGGGTGCAGTGCAAAATACTGCTAAGCAGGCGTTAGTCTCAATCATTGCGCTGACTGAACATACGAATACAGAAAGTTCACAGAAAAGCCTGCTCCTGTGAACTTTCAGCCAGTGTTTGCAGACTAAGCCACAGGTTATTAATATAATATATGGATGCATATCTGTCAGAATGTTTAATAAAGATAATGTGTGAGAAGCATGAAAAATTCATTTTCCTCTGCAGTAAAAATGTTTCTTCTATTGGATATAGGTCAGTGGCAATAGCAGTTTAAAACTTTTGAAGCTTTGATGTTCAGAAAATGGTGTTTTGACAGAATTATGCTAAAGGTACAGGTCTTAGAATGGAAACTATCAGGTCAGATGAAACCCAAATTTGATGAAGTAATAACTCCACTGTCCTTAACTAATATATAAACTATTTAAATATTATATTTGTACCAAAAGGTAAACAGAGCCTTGCCAAATGATCCAGCAGAATCTATTTTTAATAGTCTTGTCCCCAAGAAAACCTGGGGAGATTTTCTTGATGTTAACAGCTACAGCAGAAGGTGGTTTGGAGACATTGGGAGCTGACATGAGCCAGATATAAAGAGCAAAAGCTACAGCTCCATTTTCCACAGGAACAGTTTGATGTGTAAAGTCTTCTGCTCCTGCCCATGGGGTGCACTGATACCTGACTGCTGTGGAACTGTAACATGAGATGAGGAGCTCTGCTCACTGAGGGTCTGACTGGTCTGTGAACAGGAAGATAATTCCAACAGGGAGGACTCTGCGGAGCAAATGAACTATTGATGTCTCTCTTTTCCAAAACAATCACTGGAGTGTTGCCTTTGCAAGCTTTTCTTACAGTCTTCACAAAATAAAGGGCAAGGAAATTGTGAGGATATGTATGGGCGATTCACACGCACCTTGAAGTCTCAGCAAATAATACTATTGGTTTTAAAAGGTCAGGTCAGCTGTTTCTAGTTTCACTATGGGGAGTGTGCTCAACCTGAAAAGGTAAATGTTTATTTGGCTCACAGCTGCCATATCAACTGCAACAGCTTGCTCCCTGTGTGCATTTTCTCTCTCTCCCCTAAAGCATCAAGCAAGAAAACATGAGTTTTACCAAGCAAATAGCATGAATTTGCATTTACATTGTCAGAATAATGATGATTTTTATTTCCTGGATGTTCCCGATAGACTTGAACATGACCTCCAGCTCCAGGCCTACATTTACAGTCTTGTGTGCACAAATGACTCCAGTCTGGTAAGATGAGTTGAAAATATTTCCTCTCCATCATGTACCAGTTGCCACTCCAATACACGAAAGAAGTTTTAAGATGTAGTATCTCCACATATCTGCATTTAAGATTTTTTAATTATTACCAATTCACTTTACATTTTACATCACACTAAACAGCTACATTAATTGTTGATATTTGGGCTCAGTAACAATGGATGGGAGGGAAGTGAGAAGAGGGAAGAGACTAAAATACGTTCTGGGCATATCGGTAGCATTGTAAGGATGGGTCCCAGAGTCTGAATCTGAGGAGTCTTCAGCAGCACACTTTCAGACCTGAAGCAGTGGTTGCACATCAGCGCTGGAGCTATTGATGCATTTCTGAGAATTGGAGTCTGTTTGCTGCTGACAGCAACTGCACCTTCAGCAAGAGCTCTGACACAAACCTGCTCAATCAACTTGCTTAATTCTTTTCACACAAACGCATACAAAACACTTCTTTTGAACTCTAGCTGTTTCATTCTAAAATGATGCAAAGGTCCAAGTGCTTCTTGCTGCCAGAAGTCTCCAGGAGGCCTGCATTTTGGAAAGAGGTAGGCGATGGAGGAAATGGACTGGCAAAGGTGCAAAGGAGCATTCCTCAGAGAGAAAGCTACTGCACATCTCTTGTTTGTTTATTACAGAAAAGAACCTCTAGTGACAATAAGTGATGCTTTACTACTGTTGTTAATATCAGAAAAGGAAATGCCAGAACTAGCTGCAGGTTGAAGATTTCACTCTGTAGGACTGCTTATTAGAATAGCAGAAGGCTAAGCTAACTGATGGAAAACATATCTGTCAACAGTTCGGTGTGACAGACAATCCATTCCCATGCTACCATGTGCTACAGATATCTTCTTTACATTCCTACACAGGATTTTCAAACAATGAAAGGAAGTGGTCAATACACTCAAATTTGATAGAACGATGCTGGCCTTGAGTTTTGTGGGTGCAGTCATGTGTCAAGAGATTATTTGTACTGGCATAGTGAGTTCAATACAAGAATACATATTTGATACTTCAATCTCAAAACTTAGTAAGAGGGAGGCCATTAAAATATTATTTTCTCTAAGCACAGGTTCTTTTTAGATATAATATCATAGTAACAGCAGTCAAATTTGTGCTAACAGTGGCCAGCAAGGGCTGAAATCTTGGCCCTGTTGAAACTTCCCATAAAAATTTCACTGAGAAGTAAAATTGATTTTCATGAAAAAATAAGCAGATGGAAAAACAAAGTTTTATATAATGGTTAATTTTTTGCTTTTCGACATCCTGGATGTTATTGTCCTGAATTCATTAAAAATTGAAGTTTGTTGGTGCTAAAATGAAACAAAAGAAAAAGGAGTTACTCCTCTAACTTCATTTCTAATTCTCTGTAACATTAAACCTGGCAGGACTGTGTTTTAATGCAAACGATAGCAGTTTCACTGCAAACTAAGTATCAGAATGATGATATGGATCTGATTCTGTGGAAATGTTAAGTCATAGCTTGAACCAGTAATTGAGTACCTCGTAGGAAAGCAGGGTCAGCTCAGGGGAGCTCAGGTGCATGCATTGTACCTGAGTGACCAGAACAGGTGGAGTCAGGATCCACCCCATCCCAGACCTCATTTAAGGGTTGGCAGTGGAAGTAGCAATATCTTGCTGGAGATCCCAAGGTATCTGAGGTCTTCTGAAGGTAAGTAGGGTCTTTGTTTCTGTGTCTGCACTTGCTGCATTTGAGCAAGTCCTTGTTTGCTGTAGCCTAGGACTTTGTTACTTTGCTGTCAGTGCTCCACTTTCCATCATGTTATGGATACTAAATGAATTCCTTCTGGTAGATGCTGGGATTTTTTTCATGTTCTGAAAAGTGTGGTGAATCTGATGCTGAAGCCTCAGTCTGCAGCTTCAGACAATCAGAGGGCCTTTGGACAGAACGTTTTAACTTTGCAGGTCTTGTCTAGTGAATGCCAGCTGTAATCAAAGGGATACTTCCCAATCAATTAGTGAACTTTAGAAGTAAGGTCAATAAAACAAGTACCTGTAACTTCAAATATTTAGGCTATTAAAAACAGAATGCATCAGTTCCTTGATCTGTGTGAGAGCCATATGAGATTTCTGAGCAAATGTCTCAAAAACTTCATAATAAGAAAATAAAATTAACTGAACTCATAAACACGCCTCTGCATTTGGTGGATGTAGGAATTGCTATTACTGTAGAAAGATTCAAGAGTGCTAAGAGACATTATATGCTAGATGGGTTTCTTTTGTTGTAGACTTTTTGCTTATTTCTTTTTAGACACGGGGCTTATTTACTTGTGATACTGATTTCTTTTTATCTGCTTCTCGATGCCTTGAAAAGGATGGGGAAATTCCAAAGCAGTAATAACAGCAGATGGCAGCATCAGGCTACTTTATTCATGCTGCTGGTACAAACTCGGCTCAAACTATAAGGCAAGCAAAGCAAAGTTTCTCAGAGATTATGTGTCCATATCTCCTTTCTTTCTCCTCTTCTTTCATATTGATTCTTTCTTCTTCTGTTTTTCTTTTTTTCATTCCATACTTTAAAAAAAAAAAAAAAAAAGCACAGCAGAGGAAGAAAATTGCTGTCTGGTCATCCTGTATTGATTTAGTAGAAGATAGTAAGACCTGATGTGACCTACTGAAAAGATGACGTGAGGTTATGGCCTAGCCTACCAGAGCTTCACGTCATATTAAACACTCCACAGGGGCAACATCTGGAGGGTTAAACAACTGCTGGGTAATGTGGTTTTAAATACCACTTCATCAAAGTAATAGACTCCACAGGACCCTCTTGGGATCTGTAAACTGATGTGTTCCAGGCTTTGTGTGCTGAAGCCCCTTTGTGTAATGCATTAAGGAGAGTCTGATATCTCTGACTATTGCATAGCGATACAACTGATGTTTGCAAATTCTACAGCCTTGCTATGCCTGAGATCAAGTGCTTGCCTTTAATGTTTTTTTTTTTGTTTGTTTCACTTACATTTTTTGCTCAAAACTTGATAGTTTGTTTAGCCAAAACTTCTATGAACCAAGGAGAAGTTTTTTAGAACAAGCCACCTACTCTTAAGTCTGTTGTAGCAGAACGAGGATCAGATCCCATGCTCTTTTTATTTCAGAGCAATTAAAGAGAAGAGAGCAAATCTTTTTTTGTTCTATTCCTAAGCAGCCAAGCTTGGTATCAAGCTGATTTCTCACATCTTTACCAGATCCAGTTACTCTTCTGCATTCCACAAATACAACCTAACCGTTGTTGCTCCAGCATTAAGAATCATGAAGAAAATGTCGTCTCCAGTTTGGTGGACCATGAAGATTGGTACTGCCATTTTGCTGCAAATCAGTGCATCAAATTTAACGGTGTGTCATTTTCTGAAATAACTCCTTCTGCTATTCTAGCACTGTGAAGCAACCATTAAGAAAAGTACCACTGAATAACAATTTTAGTTCCATCAAGTAATTAATTGTAATAAGAAAGACCAGAATCTTTTCCTAGTGTTTAACACAGCTTTCAATTTCTGAACCCTAATCCAGCAAGTCATCTCTTCATCTGGGAAGGGAGAATTTGATGATAATTAATAATCAGCTAATGATCTTTGTCACAACCAGAAACATGTGGGAGAACACTTGGCAACAACTTTCCAGTGAGAAACATCTAGGGTAAGGTTTGCAGCTGGAATGAGCTAGTGTTGTTCAGCTGAGGCTGATGGAAAGACTTGCAGTTGTGTGGATTTATTTCTGCTTACTGTACTCATTCCAGAACAAAGAGTAGTTGAAAACTCTTTAATTACCTAACACAGTTTCAGTTCAGCAGTGTCTCTGGATAAGTTTCTTTTGTGTGATGCGTTTCCAAGATGGGTGGTGACAAACGTCACACTGCAGAAGGAGGAGGTCTGAAGGTGACTTTAAACCATCACTGCACCTTTATAATTGTTACTGGGTACTTGGGATTGACTGGAGGTTATGGAGAGCCTAGACAAATAAGTCACTGTATCTCTGCTTCTACATTTCCAGCTGCTGTTGTGTTAGAAAAATCATTGACTTGAATCATTCCTAAGCACACGCTGCTGCTTCACATGGCATCACCACACTGTTCCTGCCCAAAAATGTTTATATAGGGCAGTAGTATTCACAGCTGATCGTGTTAGGTAAGCTAGGATTTCTGTGGGTGTTATAAAGTTTATGGATGTTTATGTATGGAAGATGCTTTATCTCACTAAAACAATCTGTGTCCTGTGCTTTAGAAATAGAACTTAAGACTGCAGACATATTAGCTACTGTAATTTACTCGCTGGAATTAATTTCCATCCCTTGTTACTGTTGAGGAGACCACGGCTGCCCTCCATCTGTGTACAGGTCTTCATAAGAAAATGGGGAGCAGTAGGGAAACAGCATGGATTCTCCAAAGAATGCATTAGTTTATTTATTTATTTCAAATGTCTTTCATGTCTCTGCTTTGTGCATCTTTTCCAAGAAGCAAATGCTTCACAGATGGAAAGAAGCAATTTTCAGTTGTAAAATTCTAAACAGTTCAGGTGAAATGAAAAACAGAACTTCCTGGAGAGAAGCCAACTCTTTTTCCAGCCTCACTTTGATTGTGAAAATATTCACCTACTTTCAGAATTCATAGCATGAGAAATGCCCTGCCTGCATTCTAATCTGTGTCAAAGGTATTTGTTCTGTGCAGATTAGAAAGGAAGGCTCCTATTTCCACACAGACAGCACACATCTGCTCTGATTTTTCAGCAGGGTAGATCCACAGTGACCCTACTGAAAAAAATTACATAAACCAAGCTTGTACTGATACAGCTCTTTTTCTGAAGGGGTGTCTGCTATGTTGTTATCAGGCGAAGACACTAATTTGTCCTCTGATACTCTGTTCTCTGTCAATTCATAAAGCTAGGTAGTGAAATCAGGTAAAAAAAATCATAGGTGATTTGTGGAAGAGTAATGAGCTTATTTTTATATACCTCCTGCTGATAAAACCTTTCAGGATTTACTGCACATCAAATTAGCAGGAGCACTCATAATTACCCTGAGAACTTTCAGGTACCATGTGCTGTCTATGAGGCTCTTAAATCACCCACATAGTCCACAGGGAACTGAACTCATCATTCAGGGTATCTGCTTTGGAATCAGACACCCTTAGACTGACACCTATACATCTGTGTCCTGCTGTGTGTGGACTGAATCCCAGCAGTGGCCAAAAGAGTATTTCCTCATACTCAAGGCAGAGAACAGGTATGGGGAAACCAGAATTTCATCTGAGTAATTGGGAATTTTGGCTCACTTTGCTCTTACTTCATTCTGGGCATTCAGGATTACCGATTGAATGAAGTACAGAAGAAGGTATGTAATTATTAGCTGCTGCAGTGTCTCCAGGAATGCAGATCCAGAACACATGCGTGAATATAAAATGCTCGGTCACTTGCTCATTTTAGATGTTGCAATGATTTTACAGCACGTATTTGACAGGCATGTCATTTGGGATGTGCGGAAAGAGAGAAAAGCACTCGGTAATGGGTGCCAAATCAGGATCTAAGTGCATAACCCAAAGTAATTTCCTATAAAGTCTAGCACATTCTCCGAAAAATGTTGAGTAGTGCAGGAAATGTCTGGTTACTTGTGTAACTGTTTGCAAGATACACAAACTCATCAGGCTCTGACTCCTAAATCTTATGACAATAATGCATTTTCTTCCAGACTTGTTCAATTGCATATCTGATACACATACTGCTCAGCCAAAATTACTTGTTAGTGATTTATTTTGAATATCCAGCCTTTACCATATGACATCACCTCCTTAACTTGATGAAAAAAAGGTTTAGACTGAATTCTTCCCATTAAAAATAACGGGGCAATGGTTTCTTCGTGCCAATATTTACTGTTATCAAAGCAAAATATTTTCTTGGTTATTTGTCTTAATGTAGCCCAAACAGTACACAAAGCACAGTGTACAAAAACAATATGTTCTTTCTTCTAAAACAGATCATCACTTACTAATTGCTATATGATTTGAATGAAAACAGAGCATGATTCAGTGATGATTATCTCAATGTAGCTGGAGTTTTTTGTTATTCTGGTTGATAGAGAGGTCATATAAGATGAAATCCTTTTGAAAGAAAGAAATTGTACGAATGCAAGTATCAAGGATTCAAAAGCATTTTAAGTAAGTATCTAACAAAATACAGCAGAATGAGACCTAGATCCTTTTGTAGTATCTTTAGGGAACAACTACATTATTACATAAATGTATATGTGTGGTCATGTATATATGTGAGTATGCACATACATAATATGTATGAACAACTTTCAAGGTTTAGTTAAAGATTACATGTCCCGTCCCTATTTGCACAGACCGTATAATATACCTAAATCCAAAACAAAGTCCAAACCTGTATTACAGAAAATAAATGACAGAACTGATGCAACCGGTACAGATCCTTTGCTTCTGAATCTTGATTTGGGCACAACCAGAGGTGGTTTCTGTCTCAATTAGGAAACTCACATGGAAACTGTAGGGTTACAAGCTCAGGTAAAGCATCAGAGAAAAAGTAATTTAAAGCATGTAGACTTCTTATGGAACTAGTCTGTTTACAGCAAACAAAACAAGATTTGATCCAAGATTTTTGACTGAGAACTCTAGGTCACAAACTTGACTCTGTATGAATCTGTCTCTATACTCCTAGTGACTGAAAAAATCTTTAGCAGAAGCTAATAGTGCCTTTTTCTCAAATCCCAGCTAACGTTGTACCCCTTGTTTACATGTATGCAGTGGACTTTTCCTTCCATCTGCATCAGACACGGTCTCCTCCTGCCTTTCTGATGCTTCCTGCATGAAGCTTCATTACCCAGGATGGTGTGGCCTAATGAGAAACACATTGCCAGCAGTGAACACATCAAAGCCAATTCATTGACTTCTTTTGCGCTTCACTAACTACAAACATGCCCAAACAATGCCAAGCACATCAAACACAGGCTTTTTGTTGTAGTGCACGCTTTGCTACTTCTGAGTGGATGAAGCAAAGAGAATTTCTGTTTGATTACCACTAGATGGAGCAAAGCCAAAACTGGAGATTTAATAGCTTTGTGATGGAAATGCTTCCATTTCCTATATTAATTTTTTATCAAAACATCTTGGTCAAAATTTGAAGCTATTTTTCACTCGGTTAAACTGAAAACCAGGCCCGTCTGCTTTCAGATGAAGTGGAAGACTTTTGTTTGATTCATAACTAGGTTTCACTCAGTAGATTTATGGCACATGGGCTTCCCAGTTTATATGTTGAAGAGCTTAAGATGAATTCTTATGAGACTGCTTACCTGGTTTGTCTTCCAGCACCCATTTCAGTTGAGTAAGTAAGGAGTCTAAACCATGGGGAGGGTCTCTATGCTGTGACTGCATGTGTATGTAAGATCCTTCTTTAGATACAAGGCAGATCACTAATACTTGATGGTGCCAGCATCCTTGAAGGAGTTTATTGGCAGTCTATCTTCCTTCTTATGCTTCGTTAACATACCTCTCACACTTTCCCTTGCTGACATCTGATCTCATATCTACTGTCCAAGTAATTATGTACCAATAATATGTGGGGAAATCATTAAACTTGAAGTAGTGTGAATGATCTTACACTGTTTTTGCAGTATGGGTGATGTTCCCAGCTGTGTTTAACATTGTCCTAGTTCTGTTTCCAACTAGGGAGTTTTGCTGTTGCTTGAAATGGCAGCTGACAATAAGATAGCAGCCACAGCTTCTGGGAATCTGTTGTATGTGGATGTGTATTTTGAAAAACACAGAGTGGTTTGAATGGTAAGTATATAAACAAAGTTTGCTGCTCTGTTGCTTTTGTAGTTGTTACAATTCTGCACACATGTGAAGACCTTGAAATCCCTGAGAGCACAAAGTTGCTTTACAAAGTGTGCTGGATGAATACCAGGTTAGTGAACATTTCAGTTCTGAAAAGCCTTATCTGCCTGAATTGCTAAAGTAAGCAATTCGTTCATAATCTTCCTTCAATCTGAATTATAAGCTCAAATTACCATTATTCCTTCTGAGGTAGGAACCATTTCTACTTCACAGTCTTGGAAGATCTACTAACCAGATGAATGCCTTGAAGTTCTCTGCTACCTCTAGTGCTCTTTCAGATGAGGCTGTTTGAATGTTACTTTTAATTCCACCAAGTGAGACTTCTTTTTACTGCTCTTATTGATGAAATGATTTAAGGCAATAGCTGGTTAGAAGTCCAAATACATCTCATCAAGAACTTTTTAAAACAAAATGTTGTTGAGGAATGTTTCTGCTTGAAGAACAATCTAGTATTTTCTCCAGAAAGTTTTAAACAGATCTGGGAGAAAATAAGAACTTTAAAACAAAATGATGTTTAAAATGTTCCATTATGTATTTCTTTCTTTTTGGTTTGCTTGTTTTTATTCAAAACAAAAAACAATGAAATTGTCATTTATAGCAAAGCTATAAATGATAACTTCATATTATACCAATAGATCTTTTTGACTCAAAACATCATTTAATTGGGCATTTAAAAAATGATTAGTGAAAATTACAGCTCTCCTAGACTGCAGAAAGGATTGCAACCTCAGTGTAGACTACATCTACTTGAAATCAAAACAATATTTTTACATGCGAGAACATTTCAACCTCTTCTACACAGTTCTTCATGCCAAATGCTTTGCTCTCCATGTTGTGTCTACACAGTTCAAGAATATCAAGATTTAATGATCAGAGATAATTCATGAAGTTGTGGTTGTGCAAACAAACCTGAATTTTGCCACCCATGGGTAGAGAGCCAAGCCATTCCTGTTGTGGTCAGGAGAGGTAGGTTGGAAAGGAACGTATGTGGAATGAGAAGCTGAGGAAAAGCATTAGATATTCAGACTTGCTGCTGGGAGGACAGAGAAAATGCACTCAGTAATGCTGCTTTCAAACCAGAACGGTGATGGCTTCCAACATACCAGTTCTTTCTTCAATGAAATGGTGGAAATATCCAGGTTGGATCTTTGGCATTAGAAGTTTGTTCTTTTCCCCCTTCTCTTCCACTGTTGTATTCTGCCAGAACAACTTACCCCAGGCCTACCATCAGCCTTGACTTTTGACTAATTCTTTTATTTTACTCAGTTCAAGAGTGCCATGCCAAAATTTCCAGGGTATTTAGGTGAGATGCAAGTCTTCTGCTACCAAAGGGTGTGAACTCCTCAGTAGTACTGAAGCTGTAAAATGGATGGAGCTGGCTTATCATAACTTTCCAAACTAGAGTTTGATTAGACTATCCTACATGCTGTGATATTTTTTTGACACAAAAAGGAAAAAGTTTATTTATGCTTCTCCAACAACACATTAATAACTGTCTTAACTACCTTTCAAAACGTCTTTAGAATATTGATTTTAGTATTGCATCTTATGAAAATAGGCATTCATTTCAGTAGCTCTATAATAAACACAGATATCAATTCTCATACAAGTCTTCTAGCTATTTCTCGCTTAATTTAATTCACAAAACTGAGGAACACTGTATTAAAAATGTACCACAAAGGGGGTGATAATAATTTGTTTCTTCGACTGGTTTGCTTGTAGCCATTAATATCCACATACATTTCTAATCTGAATGGGTAAGGGGCTCTGTCACAACTCCTTACCCTCAGTTTTCTAAAAATTAGGCATCAAGTAGAAATGAATGCCCAATTTTTTTTGGTACTTAATAGGGAAAAAGAGAACTTTTGTAGAGCAAATCATTTCTTCAGGAGACTTGTGTAAAACTATGGAACAAATGACTCCTTAGTGATACTTTCTCACTCTGCCAATCATAATGTGTGTCCTAGATTATTAACTTGAACTAATTTTTGTAATTTTGCTAGTGTTAGGTCACAGGAGTGCCAACAGCTTTAATAGCTAGTGAAAAAATTTTTTTTTATTAACTAAAAAGCAGCATAACAGGAAAATAATGATGCATACGCTTATGTATATAAATATTAATAAGTCTACCTAAACTTCCCTTTCAATGCAATTACATTATACTAATCTGCCCGAACTACATTTATTTCAATGTCAGGTTTCTTTGTTTTTCTTTCTTTCCTGGCATATCCTTCAGTCTCTTCATAGTCTGGAAGACATCACTGCCTACTTACTTCGTATGTGATCAGAATCTTTTAACTTATTGAAGAAAAAGCATTTGGAAACATCTCACTCTCTCAAACACATATTGTTTGGCAATATTCTATAGTGCAAAAGTGGTTTTAAAATTGGGTTACTTCCTGTTGCTCAGCTTGTGAGCCTCAAGTCGTAATACAAATTTGCAGCTGTGAAATATCATTTCATTCTAAGGGCTGTGAAAAAATTGTTTCCTCCATTTTTCAAGCAGGATCACTAAGTAAAGGGGAGAAAGTATCCTGCTAGGCTCTGTGCTAGCAGTGCCTGAGGTCGGAGCAGAGGGAAGTGAGCTGCTGTGACTCATGTAAACACAGCATTTGTTCAGGACATGTTTGTGTCTGGGAGCACAGGAGCTGATAGCTGATAGTGTGCCAGAAGCAGACACAGCTCTGTCCATTTACCTCACACTTGCGTCCTTGCTGTTCTAATCCATTATTCAGCCACACAAGTGTTGGGCCTGTCCCTAGCTGAGAAAGAAAATTATGCCAATGTAAGTGATATTTTTTTTTGATATGGGAAAACGTCAGAAGGGGATAGGATAAGATTAGCAAAACAATTTCCATTGCTGACTAAATACAAAACCTAGGTCACTAAGGGTGAAACGTCACTAAACCAAGTTATGTAGTTTTGTCTTACCAGTTGGTTAATCCTTATTTCAACGTAATAAAACCTCAACTGTCAGCTGTAATATCGTGTCCAGTCCCAGCATCCACACCTTCAAAAGGATTTTGAAAAAATTGGAAAGAATTCAGGAAACTGCTTCAGGAATGCTTTGAGAACACTTTAATCCAGCAGACAAAGGCATAATAAGATCCAGTATCAGAAAGCTGTATCCTGAAATATTCAGGTTAGAAACAAGGAGTATTATAATTACATAGGCAGGGAGCAACAAGTTAGCTTTTCTATCGCTTACAAGTTCTGAATCTAGACTGTTTTATCTTGTAAAAAACATCATCCTCTTCTTAAACAGAACTATGGATATGAGGCCACAATTAATAAGATTCCCCACGGGCTTTGTCAAGCTCTGAACTAGCAATAAGTGAGGTACATACTTTCAAGCCATATGCCTTTTTCTTTTTGAGTCACTACATGAATGTTGGTACAATAATCTCATACCCAAAGAAAACCTGTGACAAGCAGAGCCAATCTTGTAACTGATCATTTTAAACTACATTCTTAGGTTCTTATAGATGGATAACTAAAATGCTCCTAATTTATATATTTTTTTCTTGTAGAAGAGACTAACCATCGTAAGACTGTCATCTAAATTCATGAAATTAATGTGTTGGTGCATATGTCTAAAGACTTGGTGAAAAGATTATGCTGCCATTTGCAGATCATAAGTTCATCAAATTTTGTCAGTATTTAAAGGTATTGGACTGTATTTTTTTAATTTTCAGTTAAAGACTGCAAATATTTTGCATTATTCATTCATTTGATCATCAAATTGCAATGGTTATATGGCATTGCTTATACTGGGCAGATTAATGGTCTAACATATCCAGTATAAACAGTAGCACATTCAATTGGAAGTTTAGCATCCTCAGGAGTTGGCGTGAATAAAACCTAATTGCATAAGTGGAAATGAATATGAAAATATATGTTAGCAAGACTGAAATTATTTGAAGTCCTAAACACTTTCCAGTACTTTGCATCAATACAATGAAAATCCAGAGGAAAATGGCTTGACACGCTAGCATTTACAATGACCCCATCTATTTCACGTCATTTTTTCTGGTACTATGTTGAACTTAAACATATTTCTCCTCGATTTCCTCTCTAAGTTTTTAATTGTCAAAGCCTTCTACCATCAGAGCTTTCTCAGATTTTTTTCTTCACACCTGTTTTCCTCCTGTGCTGACTACTCCAGTTCCAAAACATTCCTTTCCAACACCCCCTAGGTTTATAAAACTGTGCTAGTTGGAAAAAATGAGAAGGCATTCGTGCAGGTCACCTTACTGTAGCTGCACTATGAAGTTCTGCAGTACATCTCTCAATTGAATGGAGTGCTTCATGTACATAGTACTTCATTACCTAAATAAATGTGTCTGTTATGAGTTACCCACAGCACTCAGGAACTGCAAAGGAAAAATAGATTGAGGACTAGAAGAAAGACATGGGGTCTGATCTTCCTGTTTCTAGTATAATTTTAGTAGTCTTATCTTCTTTCTCTATCAAGCAGATTTTTCACTATTTCAACCAAGGCTCGCTGTCTCAAATAGATAGGTTTATTATCAAATCATATATAACATGACTATAAAAAGAAATATGTTCATCAGTAATGCCATTTTTAACTTATTGAAGATTCTCAAATATTTTGGAGTTGTAGGCCTTACAAATGCCTGGTTGTTAAAAAATATATTTCAGCCCATAGTAGAATGGATGATACTTTTCCAATTGTACTGTCCAAGCATTCATAACAGCTACAAACCCTGCAAAAATAATAAATGTTCCTACACTGCACCCATTGATTATTATATTCTTTATCGTTGATTCCCTTCTTGTCTTGTACAATTTAACATGAATTAAAATATATAACATTTTATGTATTATTGGTATGAAAATGGATTTGCTGATGCACTTAGGATTGTGCACTCATTATGTCAATCAGTAGTGATCTTACTATCCATAAACTATTTACTATCTGTTAGATACATCTACCTGGACACCCCACTTTTTTATGTCCAGCACTATGTCAATAATTCCACTCCATCACTGAGGAACTCCTTAAATAGTTTCCTCATATATTCACAAAATTAAAGTCACATAACCGTTAAGGTAGGCAAGGACTTTTGGAGACCCTCTGATCCAAACCCTGTTCAAGCAGGGCCACCCAGAGCAGGCTGCAAACGACCATGTTCAGGTAGCTCTTAGAGATCTCCAAGGACAGTGAATCTTCCTCTAGGCAATCTATTCCAGTACTCAAAGGAACACATATATGAATATATAGTTGCTTCAAAGTATAGGGGGATTTCTCTAACAGGATGGGAAAAGTAATGGAACGTTTCAGATGGAAGATTTGCTCAGGACGTCTGCTTTGATAGTTCTGCTCATGTATCAGTCTGAACCTCATATTAGTACCTTTGTAGAAAAGGACATATGTAGTCAAATTAAAAAAATGTCTAGCCTCTCCAAAAAAAAGAAAGAAAATATCTTTTTTTTTCTTACAAGTCAGTGTGTGTCAATACACTCAGTATACAGAAGATAAGTGATTTCTTTGCATAACACTCGGTATTCAGTGTCATTTTGTTATTTTTAGAAGACTCAAATCCACATCCAACAAAGATTGTTATTAACTAGAAACTAATTTAAAACAAAAAACAAAAACAAACAAAAACAACCTGAAGGACAAAGAAACTTCAGCTGGATATTTTGGTTAGAACTGGGCAGACAATATTATATGATATTAGGAGCAGAAAGAAGGAAAAAAACAGCAATAATTTACATGGAGTTGATGAATGATGTATTAACTGTGTATAAATTGTACAAAACAGTCCAGGCAGATTGACAAAACTTGGCAAAAATAACCCAATCCACAGAGTCAAATTACGCAATAAAAACAAGCTGGTGCTATTCAAACTGGTACATTTCACTAGAAAAAAAAAAAAAAAAGCGGAAATATTCCTAGATTCTCAACAAATCATAGATTCCACTTGTTTTGGCCAAATCCTGGTCCCTTTCTAGTTCATGCAATACATGTGAATGTTTTCACAGTGATACAAATTTTGTTGTCATTTGGTTTTCCTGGGCGCTGATCACATCTATGTATTACTTAGGATTATGGAAAAAAACTTTATTTAAAATAGCATAAGGGCATGTAGACTGGACATTATGTTCAAGAGGCGTCCTAAAGACTGGAATTTCAGGAACAATAATATGTGGCAAATGTTATGCTATAGGATATTCTGTGCTCTGTCACTTCATTACCTCATCCAGTAGCAGCTTAATATTATTTCTGCATAACTTTTAGCTGATGTGTTAGTAGTATGTTTGAAATGTTGAAAGAAATTACTATCTTTTGTTTAAACCAATATTTCAGCAAAATACTTCCCAAAACAGCCACTATCATTCATTATCAAAGTGAGATAAATTTCAGTTTAATTAAAATATCTAATGCAATTGCACCATGTGATATTAATATACTTTTCCCTTACGAGCTGTAGATATTAAATTGCTGTCATATGTACTCCATACTGAACATATCTCTCACAGGATTCTCGTCACTTAAAATCTGCCCTGCTGTCAGAATGAGCAATCCATCACTGAATTTGTTTGTTTAGAGGATCCTTTGCTGCTTTTGGTGCAAGATGGGGAAAGCTCCATTTGCTTTGTGCAACTCGAACATCTCCAACAGCTTGCTAACTCTGTAGTATTAAGAACAAATGCTCAAGTTTGAAGGAGACATGCTCTCAGTAGTGGACAGCTATAGGCTTCCTCCTGAGCAGTAACAGGGGAAAGCCATAAGTACGCAGAGCAAAAGAACTCAAGCTTTCTTAACGAGGCATGACAGTGATGTAACAGGCTGGGCTCACTACTGGCTTTTCTTCTTCCTTTCTATGATGGAAGATTCACAAAGAAGGACAATGTGGCATCCTGGGTGAATTTTTCCCCCTTTGGGATGTGCTGCAACAAATAGGGTTTCTTCCACCTTAGGGAAGTTCTACAGAAATGTTTCCTCAGAAACACCTGAAAACTGAAACACCTCAGACTAGAGCAGGACGCTGGAGCACATTATACAAGGATTCGGTGTATATATATATGGATTACAGAACAAGTTTTGAGAGGAAAATCACCAGGAGTTTAAGAACTAAGGAGTAACAAGGAAATGTAAGGTGATGCATCTGTAGAAAAAAAAAAAAACACCCAAGATCTTTAAGCTTCATATTTTACTTTCCCTTCCTTTCTAATTGCGTGAACTTGTTCTATTTAGGAGTAGAGGGAGACGTCACACAAACAGCACCACTTGTAAGAATCTCACTCAACACATTTTCATGAAAGAAATTAAGCAGGGACCCTGTTAATTACTCACAGTTCTTGGAAGAAGCTATATTGGCTGCCTTCCTGGTTCCACACATACTGCCTTTATTAGTCGTTATACAGCAAGAGAATCATACATGACAGAGCTAGTCTGGCTCTAATATTTGAGATTATCTGGTCCTGTTTAGTGATGTTCCCTTGAGATCCAGATGTCCCCACAGCCTCTTATGACAATGAAGAAAGAAGAGAACTCATCCCAAATGGATTTCTGCACTCTGTTGCTCATCTCTCTTCCTTGGCTTGACTTTCTCTCCATCTAATTAGAGAAAACAAAGGTAGAGTGGACCTCATTCCCCTCATTCATTCACCTCTTCTTGGAATTAAGCAGGATCATCTCTTAAATAGTAAGTGCATCATCAAAATAGGTTAAAAAAATGACTGCTTAAGTTTAGCCTGTAACCCCTTCCAGTCACACAGGTGAATTGCCTTTACCTGTGCTCCTGTGGCTGACTCAGTGCTTGCCTCAGGTGATCAATCAGTGGTTCAGGCTGTGATTCAACAGTTCCCATACATCTCACAACCCTTCATTCCCTCAGATTTTTTCTGTTCTTCACTAGTTACTCCTTTTCTTACCATGAAAACCCAAAAACAATTTGGCAGCATGCATCATTAAGCCTTCACTGCAGTAAGCAGAAATCACCCCCATGCTGGAAAACATTTTGGTCAAGGAAAATTTTAAATAACATGTCAGGCCTCTGCTAGGACTCTTTTTTATAATTATTGTTATTATTTGGTAAATTGAATATATGAGCCTCTGAAGAGTAGCCAGAAGGTGTGCCGCCCAAAGCGCAAATTCCTGGAGCATAGAGCTGAGCTCTGAGCATCTGGATGGAGCTTGGCTCAAATGAAATTTTCCTGGGAATGAAGTGGAAGAAAAAGGTAGAGAAATGTGTTAGCTCTTTCTTTTTCTCCCAAGAAGTACACAGAATAATTTTTGTTTGAAGCCAGAATCAGGTTAGATTGTGAAAATTTAATTCATGTTCATTGTGAAATACAAATAGAGTATTTTTGACAAACAGTTTTATTCATTTTAAGGAATTTCATTACTGGTGGTTGGGTGAAGTATTTGCTGATGTCCAGTAATGGGATGCTCTCTTGACTCATCTAGAGATGTATTTTAGAGTTGTTTTTCACAGCAGAGACAAAATACTGGAAAAAGAAGAAAAAATAAAAATCCAAATTACTGCTGCTTAGAGTGCTTTCCTGGCTTGAATCCACATTGTCAGAAAGAACTCCAAATTAAAAAACAGGTGCACTGTGTCCAAAGGCATTTAGGTGCCTAATTGTCTATGAAAACAGTATGAGCTGTTGAAGATCTTGACAAGTGTGATTTATCTTAAGGGGACATGACATTCTCATGTGCTCTCATAGATTTTCCTAAACCTTTACCCAATACCACTGCTACAATCTCTTAGAGGTGCTGAATTATCGTGTAGATAAGATATGAGCCAAACTCTCTGCGTCACCACTGTGATATCACACGGTATCATTCCCATTTAGTAAGGTGGTTATAAGTGGATGCTGTTAAGGAGCTACAAGTGGGAATATTTCCACGTGGTGACTGTAGCTGGGGTGGGACCAGTCACTGAGCCTGAGGAAACACAAGATGAGGAGACAGTCGCCAAGGACAGACCAGCCCAAGGCTCCAAATGGAAAGCATTCTCAGGAAAATGGAGAAATCAAGGCTACCCCAAACCAAAGGGCAAATCGAAAGCAAGGTCAGGACATGAAAGAGTTTGCATTAAAAGGTAAAGTCATGGACAAAGATGAGCTAAATCTACAAAGAGATAAAGCAGGTTAGTTAAGAAGCAGGAACAGCATAAAACCAAATGGGACACATGGCAGTGAAAGCAAATAGCAAGGTCACCTTCTGTGCCCAAGTCAGGAACATGCCAACCTCTGGTAATCAGGTTTCCCAGGGTCCTGATCTCCCAGTTCCTGGCTACAGTGCTTGGCTGCAGGGCCTGAGAGAGGATGACACGTGCTCAACCTCCAGCATGTGACAAGGTTATCCAGCCAGTGCAGCTGTGCCAATCCATAAGCAGGGGAAATGGGTGTAATGGCATTAAAGAGGTTAGGGTGTGATGGGCTGCCCCACCTCCCAGGACTCCCATTGCCCTGGGGCACTGCTACCATTTCTCCAGGTGCTCCTGCCAGACGTGGTCACAGATCACAGTGCTCAGGGCTGAAAAGGAGAACAACATGTCTATCATGACAGTGACAGAGGTACAGTCCTTGCTGTGAAAGGAGATGGGCACAAATCGCTTGTGTTTTGTCTCAGTGTGAGACCAAAGATGTGGATAATAGCCATTCCTGAAGAATGGCCGCATCAGAAGGAAGGACTGTTCACAAATAATAAAAATAGGTATTACTTCAACAGCATCTGTCATTGCCAGGAGCTGTTAAAAGTGTGGTTAATTCATTTAAGCAGGGCATGCAACAGATGTCAGGCTGTAGGAAAGATGCAATTTTAAAAAATAAAAATAACACCTGCACACCAACTAAAATTCTTCTTACAGCATAAAATTATGGCACATAATTATGGCAGAGAACAGTCGTGTTACGTATTTCCTACAACAGATCAACACCCCTTGTAGTTCTCATTAACAAAATTGTATGTATATAAAAATAAATAAATAAAGCTGTTTTGGTGCCAGGTTTTGAAATTTCTCACCAAGCCCAATTACAAGATATGCAGAAGGAATATTTGCGAAAAACAAACTCTGATTGTAATAGAAAAATCCCTGTTTTAGAAATATGGAACTTAATGAGAAAATAAAAATTATTTATGAAGTCAAACGACTTTTAAATCTTTAAATTCCCCACATACCTTCTAGGATTATAGTAACCTGTGGAAGGTCATTATAGTTATAAAGGAAAAGATTAAATAAGCACTTAAGCAGACATAAATAAAACAGACAGGTTAAAAGCTATTAAATTGAACAAGACTGGAGGGAAACCTAATCAGTGCTGAAAAGGAATCTGAACTGAAAAAGGAGACAAACGCAATGTTGAGAATTGGCAGTGGGAAGCACCAATTCTGGAACTACAAAACTGCGTGAAGACATGCAGCACTCTTCCAAGGAAAGAGAGAGTGTGAAAGCAGGAACCACTTTTTGACTTGGGAAATTCCAATGGGAAATAAGCCAGGAAAATGGGTCAGGAGGATGCAGGAAGAAATGTGCCTGCCGTGGAGGTGTTGCTGGGGTCAGGGAGCTGCAGTAGCAGCTGGGGCTGAGCCTGCTGGGCCATGGGTTAGGTATGTGGCTTGGTCTCTATGCCAGCAATTTCATTTATCTCAGGCAAAAAAAATAAAAAGGAAATAAATGAAGGAAACACATATAATAATAAAGAAACATGATTTTATTTTCAATTGTTTTGTTACACTTGTGTTCCAGAAGTGCAGATCCACTGAATTCACTGAGGGACATTTCCACTAACAGAGCTGGTAACATAAGGAATGACTTTACCCCAAGTATAGATATTTCTACATATCCCTGTTTTCATATATTTCTCAATATTTATCTTCTTATTTTTCTGACTTTTGCCTGAAAAAAAAATAAAAACAACATTTTGTTAACTAGATTGGCATGCCCCTAAGAGGCAAAAAACCACTCTCTTTCTAGAGAGTGAGAAATAGCATCCAACCTTATGTAAAAGAAAACAAAATAAAATACCCCAAACCAACCAACCAATAAATAAATAAATAAAAAGCCCAAACCCACGGAATCAATTTGAAATGTTGTGGAAGTTACCGTTTAAAACTGTACATGTGCTGTGATGCATAGATATCCCAGTACCTCCATCCTCTGTGTTTCAAATGCCACAGCACCAAATTTGGATAAATGTTGACTTTTGAGAGCACCTGATATTCCAGCATCACTTAATAGTGTCTCTCAGATGCAGATCATTATATTAACTACAAGCACATTTGTTATAACTGATCATTTTTTTCTCCCTGATTTTTAATAGGCAATTTTGCCAACATGTTTACTGGAAAGATTACAACATCTTCCTGTGCTGAGAAAACCCAAAGGGCCCATTTATCCCATTCGACCATATTCTTGTTTAAACACAGGGTCATGCTGCAGCCAGGGGACTCCTGTTTCCCCAAGAAGACAGGTTTGAGATTTGGCTTCATACAGCAGCATTTCTGTGGAAGAGAAGCTCCTTTCTTAGAAGCTACTGAAGACAGGCCAAGCAAATGGAACACCAGCAGCACAGATGCACCAAGGAATGACAGTAAGAGTCGCTGTGATTTAATATCTGTAGATATGGGAAGAGGACGCTGAGCATCCTGGTTCCATTTGCTGTGCGTGCTGTGAGTTGACGTGGATTTAACCAGGAAAGGGCAAGGAACCCAAACAGCGTTAAGAAAAGCAGACTGAACTGAGGCAAATTATGCTTTGTCCTACGTCCGATTCAGCCCTCAGGTGATCAGGCTCCGCATGCTTTTAATTTGCCTGGCCAGGGATATTTGAAAAAACGTTCTGAAAACAAACGTGGCTGAATGTTGAGCATGACGCGGAGTGTCACAAACGCTTAAAGCTTCGAGTCCTTCAGCCAACGGAGGGAGACGTGAGGCGAACGAGTGTTTTCCGTCGGACCCGGGACGCGAGAACGTCCTCGCGTGAGGAACACCCCCGAGACCGGGCGTCCTGTTGCGGCGAAGGGGGTGAGAAGGCCGAGACTGCGGCTGCCAGAGGGGACAGGAGCGCCGGGAGCGGAGCGTGTACGGCTGCGGCGCGGGGAGGCGGGCGGCGGGCGGGCAGGAGGCTGGTGCGAGCTGTTTGGCCAGCGGAGCCAATCGAAAGCTGGGGCTTGATCCTCTTCTCGGGCAGTGGCTGAGAGGAGTCAGTGCCGAGTTCCCCTCTGCAGCCAGGACCCGGCCGAGCCGCCTCGCTCTCTCCCGGCACCGCGCTCTCCCACGGGGCGCCTATGGGCATCTGCAGCGAGCGAGGGCTTCGCACCACCGCCAGCGGCAGAGCCAGCAGGCGAGGACCGCGACCCCGCTCCACCCCGCGTTTGGACCTATAGCCGGCAGGACGGAGCGCGCTGCGGACCCTGCCTCGCCTCACCGCAGGTATGGGACGGCTACCGGCGGCCGCTCGCTTTCCTCCTCTCCGTGTCGCGGCGGTAGGGCAGGGCGCGGGGCTCGGGAGCTGACAGCCCCGTCCCTGCGCGTCCTCTCGCGGCGGCTGCGGTGGGAGCGCCGCGTCCCGGCGGGAGCTGCCCGCCCGCGGGGCGGCTCCCGAGGTTGCCGCAGGTACCTGCCGGGGCCGGGGCACCCCGGGCTGGGAGTGCGGCGGTGCGTGCGTGAGAGCTGTGCCCCTGTGTACCTTTCATTCTTTGCTTTGGGTTAATGATGGTTTGAGGTTATGGAACCCCCTGAGGAATCTGATCCAGCGCCGTTTTAAGTCAGGAGTTGGAATTGCACGGGAGGGCGTACGTACAGCGGCTTTTTCGTCCCGTGGATGACGATTATCATCATACCACGCTTGAATTTCTGCGAGAGTCAAGGAAATAGGCGCTCTCGCAGGTCTTGCAGAATTGGAGTCACAGGTCCCATAAAAAATTGCACTGGCATTTGGCTGAACGACTCTTTATTTTTAGCACGCTATTGTGAAAGGGGTTATATAACTTTTGCTGGATTTTTTGAGGATGAAATTAGCAGCCCATAACAAGTTAAACCTCTCCTTTTGCAAAAGAGGCAAAATGAACTGGATGAGAGCCCAGTGAGTGCTGTCAGGTGGGCATCGGTCTTAGCACTGACAAAGGCAGACATCCCATAAGGACACCCCCAGGTCAGGATCCTGCAGGAGTACCCAGGCAACAGGTGCAGGAGTTGCCTGCCTTGAGCCCTGGGTCGTGCTGGTGCTCAGGACACTTCTAGCCTGCTTTGTGCTAAAGCAGAGAGAAAAGGGTTTGAGTGCAGAGTCCTTGCTGCCTGCCAGTCCAAATGCAATGCAGATACTGTTCCTCAGGAGATGAATTCGTTGTGGGAACTCCAAGAGGTGTGTGTCACCTGAAATACGTGACAGAGATTTTTTTGATGCAGATGCTTCACTTGCTAAACTAGGTGTGTAACTTTCATGCTGGCCTTTCCAAATGCAAAGGAGGAATGGTAATTTTGTAGGATTGGAAAGCAGAGCTCTTGACAAAATAATATAAAAGAGACAGCCAATGACAGTCTATTTTCTGCTGAGAATCAGTGGTCTGTCTCAGTGTCCAGGCTCTGAGTGAGAGGCTTCTTCTCACCTTTCTCGCACAGCCCACATGCGTTGCCATTATCCAGAAAGTGAGGAGTCCTAAATTCTGAAGAACTGAGTGTGAACATTGTAAAGCTCCAGAGAGTAGACCTATTTGCCCGGTGTGTTCTAGAAGGAGGGATGATCTGGCTGCAGCGTTTTGCTTCTTGCACCTCTTGTGCACACACACAGCACCGTGCTCGGAGGAAGTGTGCCCGTAGCAGTGAGGGCTGCTCAGCTTCTGGGCAGGGCCGGGAGTGGTGTGAGGGTGGTGAGCAGCATCAGAGAGGCTCTGGAAGGGCAGTATCGAAAGGAACACCTCTAACTCTGGATGCTGAGTGGTGGGTCTAGCTGATCTATTTGCTTTTTGTTTGTCTTTCAATTAGACTGTGTTGTCACCAAACATTCCTATGGTGTGGAATAGAACAAAGGCATGGGAAGGTGAAGAATCAATCTTAGGGGAATTTTTTTTTTCTTTCCATAGTGCCAAGTGATGGCAGAAAACAATCTGAATGACCAGCTGAACTACATAGGTATACCCTGGCCTTTGGAAACTGCTGGGTTTCAGTCATTATTTGTCAATGCTTATATGAATATAAATCAAAGAGATGCAGGTCACCCCCTTCTGTAATAAATAGCTTTGTCCTGCTGTGATTTTTCTTGATGAACTTGATAACTGGCAAATCCCAACGTACCAGTGTCTGATGTCTGTGTTAGAACAGTTTCAATGTAAATTTAGTGGTGCTCTGTAGAGCAGTGAAGCAGAGCAGCTGAAGTCACTGTGCAGATTTCCTAACACCCAAAGAACTTCTTCAAGCACTGCACACTGAGTTCTTTCCCTTCACTCTCCCAGATGCTGATGGGTGTGGCTGTGCATTTATATTAGGGTTGTGGTTCCTATCAGGAGGGCTCTTTGACGCCAGTCTCCCAGTTGTTCTCACTTACTGTCCATCTCCATATACCTCATGGTGGGCCAGCTGGATTCCTTTAGTGTGAATCTAAACTGGAAGATGTGCTTGAGTCTTGAGTCACTGTTGGAAATTCCGTCTGTGGGACCAGACCAGTGCTAGCCTGAAGTAAAACCCCACAAAATGCATTTAGCATTGGTACAGAGGCTCCCACACTTGTGTCGCTCCATGTGTTCCTGTTGGGCCGATCTGGTTGCAAACATAGACGCATTCGATTTGCAGCACGCAGTGCTGGTGCACGGCCCGGTTTAAGGCAGGCAGTATGCGTCCTTCCAGGGCGTTGGCTGTTCCCTGCTCCTCGCACCGCTGCTGCAGATGTGTTATTGAGGGGCTACTCTGGCCCAGGAGAGCACGGCCCCGCAGCCAGCTGCACGGCCCTGGTTGTGCCTGTGCACACTGAGATCTCTGCAGACGGAGAGGTGTTTTGGTTTGGTTTTGTTTTGTAACAGTCTGGTATGTGATTGCAGACTACTTTTAGAGTGAGAACTTTGGATAACACAGGCTCAAGCTTGCCTGCTGAATGCGAACACAGCCGTTGCGCTTAATAAAGGACAACCAATGCTCCTCTGTGCTTGTTTGCCCACGTTGGCTTAGCCCTGGTGCATGTGACGCTTTACAAGGCTGTGTTTATGTTCCTCTTGTCATCTGGGAGTGGTGAAAAATATTGGCTCAAAATGTAAAAATTGTCACATAGCACTGCTGCTCTGCGTTCTGTGGGTGCAGCGTGCTGGCTGACCATGCTTCCCATAGCACCCCACGAATGCCTGCTGCATCCCAGTGCAACCAGAGGCACGGCATGGCCCTACAGCCCAGGCAGGTGGGAGCGTGGGCTGCCCGGACAGAGGTTTGGAAACATCTGCTGATAAAAGGGTTCGAAAAGATTTTGGTGTGCGTTTCTCACTTTAAAACTGAAAATACTTCTGTGGTTGGTGATTTGGCTGACTGTTTACATTTTCTTGTTCCTCTTCATTTTGCTGCTTTTGTGAAAAATATTTTTAATAGAAAAAATGATATATCTTTTTAAATAATTAACCATTATTTTTTGTATGAAAGCATTTCTGGCTAGAAAATACAATACTAGAGCCATCAGGGGCTTGGATAATTTTTACTCAGGAGTCGAATCACAGGACTGTGTGGGTTGGAAGAGATGTCTGGGGATCATCAAGTTCAACCCCTCCTGCTAAAGCAGTTTCCTGCAGTGGGTTGTAAGATCACTGTCATTGCTGCAAAAATCGGTCTTATTGACACTTTAGGTTCATGCTCACTATGTTCATGGGGTTCATAATGTAGGTCGTAGGGTTCAATGTGGACAGCGTGAGTGCTGTGCATACCCACCTTGTTCTACATCACTGTGACTGCTCAAATACAGAATGCTTTCAGAATGCAAAAGGTTGTGCTATTGATAACAAAATGAATTGAAAAACAAAATAATTTTTCCTTTCTGGATGACAGTATTTCTATTACTAGAGGTTGTCTACTCCAAAATTTATTCCAATACATAACTGCTTTGTGGGATGAAGCGCGGATTGATTTTGAGAAGAGTTGACTAGGTTATGGGTATGCCACTTTGAAAACATGGTATTTCTCATTCTCAGTGAATTAAGACTTTTATTAGTGTTTGTTCTAAGAAGGTTTCTGAAGCCTGCTTCAGAAAGGAAAACCGACCACAAAAATGCATCTTTTTCCAGATCTTTTAAACACAGGGCAATCTATCTTTCAATATCCAGTGTGGTGCGATCGTGGAAACCTTACCTGTAACCTAGCTTTCTCAGAAAGATACCTCACAGCATCTACTTTTTACATTTATTTCCCATTCTCGGCATAACTTTGTTTATCTTTGAGATTTTTTAATACTTCCTTTTTCTTCCTTTTTTTTTTTTTTCTTAATAATGTGTGTAATAGCTATAGCAGAATATTTTAGTCGTAAAAGTAAAGGTAGAGGCTTCGTAGAGGCTATGCCATTTTACGGACTTATATTGTAAATGTATGTTATATATTGAAATACACATGCTACCATCTTTACTGCAAGATTCCTTATAGAAACAAAAAGGTAAAATTTTCTCGTTTTGGACAGCTTTAAAGTCATGGAAGCGAGTATTTGAAGAAACTAAGAGGAAATTAAAGTTGTGATACATTCAAATACAGAAAGTCTTATAAAGATTATATTTCTGCCTATTTTGTGTTAAGTAAGTGGGAGAAGAAAAGTACACTGGCAAAGGAAAATACAGCATTTACCCTCCAACTTTCATTTTGGAAACTGTTTTTATTGAGTGTGATGGGCAGTGCACAAATATAACATCAGACTGTGTATTTAACAGTAATAAATTTAAAAATTTCCTAAATTTTTAACTTCTCTTCAGAGTTGGAAACAACATTTGCACAAGTCATGCAGAATGTATTATTGACCTTACCTTGTACAAACACTTGTTAGAACTGGAAAACTGCACTGTTCTGGGTCTACAAGTGAACTGGCTGTCTCTCTTCATTTGTATGCAGTTTCATTATGGGCTGCAGCCATGTGTAGTCTATTCTACCAATCTGCTTAAGTGCTATTATGCTAGCACTGAATAGCCTGATACTCTACAGTAGTGCTAACAAAAAAATAAACAGCATTGTAAAAATTCTGCATGACTACTTCTGGCAAGAACAAAGTTTTTTTTTTTTCCTCTTGCAAGTCTCAGACCTAATCCCATTTCCAGTGAGGCCAAAACACTAGTTTGGCATAGAGTTAAGCAGGATCCTGCCCATAAATCTGGCTAGTCTCCGTGCAGATAACATCTGGAAAGTAGTCATTTAAAGAGATGTGGGAGAGATTGGGATAGGGGTGTAAATATTGGGTCAGAGCTTCTACCCAAAATGAAAACATCCCAGCTCTCAGATGTCAGACTTCCTTGCTCTAGGCATGTTTTTTGTTATGATCCATCTATCGTTTGTCAGTTTCAGTTCTGACAACATTATTATTTTGAGTTCAGTGTCCATTCCTAGGAACAAGAAGAGGTTGACAGGCAGAGAAGATGGGAAATTACGTGAACATACTCTGTGTTACTATTGCATGACTTAATGGATTCGTCCAGTAAGGTCTAGTAATAAAGAGAGAGATTGCTGTCTCTCGTGTTTCAGTTTAATTTGTTCTCTAGCTGATACCTTTCAGATTACTGCATACAATGCATTTACGCTAAGCATATTTGTTGATTTTAGTCTATATTCTTCATTGATGAAGCCCATGGAGACTTTTTCTGATAATTCAGTGAAAATCACTTTTGCCCAGATAATCTTAAACGTGAATATTTACAAACTATAAGCATCTTAGATTGAGTATAGTCAGGGTAAGACTGTTGATTTCTTTCTTCTGTTTTCACATTCCTTGCTGGAGCTGATCCTTAAGTAAAGTTGTAGTCCAGAACATGTGACTTCTAAAGGTTATCTGAAACTGAAGATTCAATATAACGTAAACCAGTTTTTAGGAAAATGTGTAGTTACATTCGAATTCACAGAAAACTTATGAAAATAATACAATTGTGTGCTATTTTTGTTATATGACACTGTTTCTGTAGGGTCCCTGAACTAACCAAAAGAAATGTGCATGACTGGAAGTTGAGCTAGTTTTTGTTATTTGAAACTGTCTGACTTTGAGGTTTCCAGAGTCCCTTCTGTCACTTATAGGAAGTAATTCAACAGCTCAGTCTAGTTTCTTTTCTTTCTTTTTTCTTTCTTTTTAATATCTGCAAGACAAATCCCATCTTTGTCTACCATAAATCCTCCCAGATGAGGAGAAGCTTTAAATACAAATTGTACCGTGGCAAATCTCATTTGATTTTCTGTATCCACATTTTTTTAAAAGCTACTCTGCACTTAATGTTCTCTCTTCTTGATGAAGCATTGAAAAAGCACCTTCACAAGCTGAAGTTTTTTTTTTTTCTGAATTCTAGCACCAGAATGCCAGTTGACTTATCCTTCAACTCAGCTATGCAGCTTCCAAAAAATATTTTTATTTCAGTGTTTTGATAGCTGACTTTAAAGTATAATATTTGCAAACATAAGATTGAGTAACTATCAGAAATAGCCAATTTTCTATTTATGAAAAAAGATTTTTTTTTTTTTAGCTTAAAATCTAGTATTTTATAAAACTTAAGCTTTTTTGGAAACAAGATTGTTGTGTCATTCCAAGTTGAGCCTTGTTCTTTTCTGGACATCTTTAAGGTTTCTTTCAAAGAAGGATATGATATTACATGAAGAATGTTTCCCCTGTTTGCCAGAGAGTTGTACTATGTTTACTATAATAGGATTAAAGGAAATTTGAAAGTCAACCCTAGCTTGGCTGGAAATTGATAAACACCCGTTGTACTTGCAGGAAGAGTCTGCCCAGTAGTATTAGGAAATTTATCGCTATTTATTTAGACTTTATCCAACAAACAGACCTGTTGTCCATTTAAGACTACACCAGGCTTTGAAAGGCTTCTCAGTATGGATGTGATTTGCAAAATTTGAACAATTATCCTGGCATGGCCATTTGTGTGGCTTAGCACTGGGCCTCTCATACCATAGACTCGTAAAAAACGGAGTCTGTAGCTTATGGATCCCATTGCTTTCCAAAGTCTGTGGTTTGATTCCTAGTGCTTCTGGTTAGGTCAGCTATTGTACCCACAGTCGTAAACAGTGGTTTTCAGAATCCGAGGAAGCTAGACGAGGGTGTAGCTCCTTGGAAAATTTATTCTGGAAGGGACAAACCCAGCAGTATCTCTGGATCCATATCTGGTACTGGCAGGCTCTACTGCTGAGAAGCAATGTCAGTCCAGTCTCATATTTACTAATGTTTGCTTTTTTGTGTCTTGGCCAATGTTTGAACTAGAGACTGAGCTCAGGAGAAAGAAAAGGCCACAGGGATGAGCTTTCATTCCTAAATACATGTTGAGATATCATTAGATATTTGCTTTTTTACATGGAAGCAAATACTGAGTATCAGTGAAACAGAATGAAGTAATTTTGTTATGAATGTAATACAGGGAATTTTTTGGGAAATGTCAATACTGGAGGGGAACATGCAGTAGCAATACGATACATAAACTACCATAGTAAGCATTTTAATCACCTCCAAAGGGACAGGTGTCCTGAAAAAGTGGGCAGCTACTTCCTTTGTACTTTTGAAAACTTAGGAAGGCCAGAGGACTATTCCTGACAAACACATGGAATTAGTAGGAAATGCAGAATGCAGTCACTGTTGGTTTTGGAAGCTGTTGCTCTGAGCTGTTCATGCTGTGTATGGTAGTAAAACTGTTTCATGAATAGGCACTTATGGAAATTAGTGTATTATTTCTAATTTTCTCTTTGAAATTTATTAGGAAAGAGCCTGGAAAACAAAGAAATTTACGGCTTTATACATTATCCATTATGTTATTGCCAAATATATATTTCTTCCATTCATGTAGTAAGTACTTTGAGCAGCTGATCATGCTCCTAGATATTCAAGCCTGAAGAAATCTTTCTTATCCTGCTCACCACTTTTATGCTAAGGGGGAATAATTTCTTTTCTCCTATGTTCCTTCCTATTCCACCCAAAACTGTCAATGAAATTGCTGGAAATTACATTTCCCTGCTATTTCTTTTATGATCCGTACCAGCCTATGGTAGAGATGGTCATGGCACAGTCCAGAGTGTTTTAGAGCCTCTGAAAGAGCCAGTAAGAGGCATTTTCCCCTTAAGTTTACCTGTTCCATTGTGACAGCAGAACTAAGCTACTCTCCATTATGTTTGAAAAACTGTGGTTGTCAGGAGAAGTCCCTGGTGACTGGAAATTCCTTGTTCAGCAAATGCAGAAAGGAAGACCTGTGGAACTACAGGCCAGTGAGTCTCACCTCCGTGCCTGGGTAGATAATGGACCTAGACCTCATGGAAGAGATGTTAAGGCACATGTGAGATGTGGAGGTTATCTGAGACAGCCAGTACAGCTTCACTAAGGGCAAATCATGCCTGACCAGTCTGGTGGCCTTCTATGATGAAGTGTCAGCATCAGTGGACAAATGAAGGGCAACTGATGTGGTCTACTTGGACTTGTGCAAAGCCTTTGACGTGGCCCTGTACGACAACCTTATCTCTAAATTGGAGATATGTGGATTTGAAGAGTGGACTATTAGGTGGATAAAGAACTTGTTGGATGGTTTTAGCCAGAGGGTTGTTGTCACTGGCTCTGTGTCCAGGTGGAGGCTGGTCCCAAGTGGTATCCCCCAGGGGTCTGTCTTGGGACAAGTGCTCTTCAACATCTTTATCAATGACATTGACAGTGGGATTGAGTGTATCCTCAGCAAGTTTGATGATGGCACCAAGCTGAGTGGTGTGGTTGATGCCATCAGAGGGATGGATGCCATCCAGAGGAACCTGAATGTGCTTGAAAAGTGGGCATGCAAAAATCTGATGATGTTTAACAAGGGCATGTGTAAGGTGTTGCACTTGAGTCAAGGCTAACCCAGATACGAGTACAGATTGGGAGAACTTACTGAGGCAAGAGTGCTGGTGATCTTTAAGGTCCTGTCCAACCTAAGCCATTCTGTGATTCTATGCACTGCAAGCTCATGGCTGAGAAGTCTGTAAACAAGTGTTTCCTTTCTCAGAAAGATAATATTGTCTGTCTGACTCCACTGGCAGTTTGGGGTTCAGACTGTGGAAGGCTGAGTTCTTCTTTTGATCTCTGCTGGATGACTTTGCCTGAAAACTGCAGAAATCTCAATCTTGTTTTATCATCGTTCAGATAAAATGTTGCCTATTTGAGGTCTTCTGCTTAGGTTCATCCATATAGATAGGCTGCAACTGTACTGCTTGCAGTTTGCTCCACTGTATACAACTTGTAACTCAAGGCTGTGGCATGTTGCCAGTTCATCTCAGCAGTCAGTTGCCAGCTTCGTTTACTCATAAATAACTGTATAGTAGGAATCAAACATGATTGACTTCCAGAGTTTCCTTTTCTGAATGTGTACAATAAAGTGTACTTGCAGTACTAATGCTGTACTTATACTTTCCCCCCAGCATGAATTCAGTTCTGTTTGTTGAGAATATTGAAATGCATTTTTCATTGCATTTCTTTTTCTTTTCTGCTTACAGGATAGCACGAAAAATATCTTAAACATCCTATTTTTTTTAAATTTATTTATTTCATATTGGATTATGAATGGATGGATTTGTATTACTTAGAGAGAGGCATAGTTTCTCAATAAAAGTGCACTGCAATATATGACGCTTTAGTTGTGGAAATGCCCCATATGAGATTTTTCCCTCTGAGTCCTAACTACATCTGAAAACTGACTTATTTTACCATTTCTCATTTGTGTCATCAAAATTCACTGTAACTTGTGAGCATTTAGATTCATGATACTAACTGCCAATGTACCTATTGGTTGGACAGCAATCCAGGTGGACTTTTTCAAGCGAGAGTCACACTTAAATTTTGCTTTTAAAGAAGTACTAATTCTTACTAATTGTTAAGCCTTTCCCAAATCTTCTGTGATGGACTTTTCACTGTCTGGATTCTCTGAGGTGGCAACACCTAATAGCCTCTTGAAAACATTAATGGTCCAGGGAGTATTGCTTCCTTGTTATGATGCCTATGGCTAAGCCTGTGGTGTCAGTTTATCATAGAATCATAGAATGGCCTGGGTTGAAAAGGACCTCAGAGATCATCTAGTTTCAACCCTCCTGCAGTGGGCAGGGTCCAACCAACCCCTAGACCAGACTGCCCAGATCCACATCCAGCCTTGCCTTGAATACCTCTGGGGATGGGGCATCCACAACCTCTCTGGGCAACCTGTTCCAGTGCATCACCACCCTAAATATGCCTTTAGTTTAAAACCATTTCCCCTTGTCCTGGCACTATCTACCCATGTAAACAGTCATTCCCCCTCCTGTTTATACATTCCCTTGAAGTTCTGGAACGCTACGGTGAGGTCCATCTGGAGTATTCTCCAAGTGGAACAGACCCAGTTCCTTCAACCCTTCCTTGTAGGTGAGGTGCTCCAGCCCTCTGACCATTTTTGTGGCCCTCCTCTGGACCCGTTCCAAGAGCTCTGTGTCCTTGTGCTGTGGACCCCAGGCATGGGTGCAGTACTCCAGATGGGGCATCACAAGATCTGAGTAGAGGGGGACAATCAACTCCCTCTCCCTGCTGGCCGCCCCTCTTTTAATGCAGTCCAGGGTATAGTTAGGCCTCTGGGCTGCAAGCACTGGCTCATATCCAGCTTCTTGTCCTCCAGGACCCACAAGTCCTTCTCTGCAGGGCTGCCCTCCTGGTTTATCTGGGCATGAGTCTAAACTTGCCTTGAAAGGGTCATTCCACCCCTGGCTCTGCTCCTAGGCACTTGGTTGTGTCTTAGTTCTGTTACAGACTTTGTAACACCTAGCATGGTACACTAAAATAGCACACAAAATCTATATGGAAGTGGCTTATAAATTGTACTGAAAAGGCTGAGATAAGTGTTTATCCTCTTGCTGACATTGTTAATAAGTGCAGAAACCTTGTGTGGTGTTCTGAAAACCTTTTAGTGCTGGATGGCAGTAGTAGTCTATTTGAACAAGTAAGGTTATGTTGGTAAGTAAGGAAGATCTTTAAATAATTATGCTAATGAAGATGCTGCTTAGTATTTCCACATGTTCTCGATAATAACTAGGAGTAATGCTATCATTGTTTGAACAGAGTTTTATGGGTCACTTTACAGGTTGTAAAAACTGTTACAGTAATTGATAAGACTAAAAAAAATATAAAGGACTAGGATGCTTCTATTACATGCTGCTTACTACTGTGTAATATACATAGGTTGCTCTGAAAATATTTTCTCCTATTTATTTCTATGTAAACTGCAACATACAGAAAGAGCACAATAACGTTATTTGATAGAGCAAATTCTCACCTACAAAACACTTCTTTTCAACATAGTTACCACCATTAGCTATGCATTTTCACCAGCGATGGACAGTTGCCTTATGCTGTGCTCATAAAAGTCTGCACCAGTAGAGGTGAACCAGTTTCACAATTGCTGTGATGATATTATTGCTAGGAAAATGTTGCCCATGCAGACCACTTTTCATCAGCTTGAACAGATGAAAAGTTGAAGGCACCAAATCTGGACTGTATGGTGTGACAGGTGTGGTAGGACAGTCCAGCCAAGATTGGTAGTGGGCTCCATGGTGTTCCGGTTGATATGGGCCTGGCATTATTTTGTTGCAAGAAAAAGAGGCTGTCTCCAAGAAACTGTCACCTTCAGTCTTGTTTTGGTTCAAGAGATCCTGACAAACTTAACACTCAGTGTTCATTTTGTTCCTGTGTGAGTATTCATGGGACCCGCCTGGTGCAAACTTTGTGATATGCCAACCTTGCCATCATTGTTTCCAGTGCATTTAAGCTGATATTCAGCTCTGTACACAGTTCCCTCATTGTAATCTGGTGGTTCACCCTGATGAGCTGAATGAGATGCTTTTCATTTTTGGTGTGACAGTTGTGTTGGCCTCTGGCTTGTCTTTCACATAGCTGTTGCTACTGCTGAAACACACTGCCCACCACCTTGCTGTGCTCAGATCCCTTGTTTGGTCTCCTTAAACATGCAGCAAGTATCAGTGAACATCAATGAATGAGATTTTTTCCACAGTGAGGAATTCAGTGACGTACCTTTGTTTCACAATGTGCATTCATTTCAGATGGCAACGAAATTTAATGGATTATTGGTGGGAGACTCAACCTCTACTGCCATACCACCACCATCTGCCTCTGATGGTGTAGGCCAACAAAATAAATCAGGAGGCATTACTTTCGGAGCACCCCTCATATGTATTTGAACACAAATATAAATAGTACATAAAACAGGTGGCCATGTCCATATCTTTAGATGACAAAACAACAAATGTTTGCATTACTGCAAAATCTTTTTAAAGATGTAAATTCTAATGTAAATTTGTACCCGCAGGATTATACATCAATTCCTGTACTAAGGAGTGGGATGGTGCCCTGCTTCAGTATAATTCAAAAATATTTTTGTACTTCAGACAAGTCAGTGATAGTTGTGCCTATATAGTGGGAAGAGCCACCCATAATGTACTGCTTTAATATTTCCAAACCTATACAACCATCTTTTCTTCATTGTTTATACAAGTGTCTGTAAGATATATTATATATATTTTACTGTAGTAAAATTTTGAAACTAATTGCATTTTTCTCTTTGCACTTTTAATTTTTCAACCAGCATGTCTAACCCTAAGCATGTACGTGATAAAACGGAGTTGATTTGCTTCTGATAAACTTAGTGATTCCATACATGGATTGTTTTGAAACAATGAAGTTACACTTTTTATGTGATTTCAGGTATAGCTCTCAGTTGGCATCACTTAAAAATGGAAACTTTCAAAAGAACTCCATAAACACTTAGCTTTTATAAGAAAGTTCATTATATAATTATTCTGTTATTTTATCAGTTTTCATACTTTTTTTTTTTTTGTCAAGTGTATATATTATAAGGGTCAGAGTTCATTTTAAATTTGAGTGAAAGTAGAGTAGTTTTAGATGTGGAGTTAACCTATCTAAGATGTCTTCACTAAAGAGTTGAAATTAACACTTCTGAACTTCATTCTTAAAGAGTCACCTTATTTATAGCAAGATAAATGCACTTCCAGCTCTAATGGCACAGAGCAGCAAAAACATTCTTTGGATAGCCCGAGTAATGCAAAATATATCTACTCTGGGAAACCTCAGAGGATCTATTTATTCAAGGAGATGGGAAAATTTAAGGGACATATACTTACAACATAGCCTTCAGGATATACAGGCATAGCTTTCACATTTTTATCAAGATTTTTAATTTCCTTTATTGAAATAGAACTTTTAAAACATCGTAAGCTCTTTTTTACAGAGTGTTTAGGACAGATGTCATAACAAAAAATTGAAACATATTTTGAAATTTGGAAATATTTTCAAGAAAAACATCCAAACATGGCTTTACCTAAAAGGTAAAAAAGAAAAACGAAAATAATGACAGAAGTGAAAAGCAAGGTGAGGTTTAAACTACTCCCCTCCCACTTATTCACTGGTCATTTCAAATATTCTTCACAGAAAGGAAACATGCTTACTGAGAAGTACTTGCAAATTGTGTCTTTACTGTAAGATATCTGGCTGTAAGCTAACAATCTCTTAGGATATAATCCTTTTCTAGGAGTTTATACGTACTACTTCTTGTTGTTAAGGCTCTTAATGAAGAAGTCAAATGGGATCTATTCCTGTTCAGGCTTCCTTGGTTAACATATGTGAGGGAAATGGCATCTAACTGCTAACAGATTTTGTGGAGTAACCTTTGCAAGTATTCATTGCATTGTAATTCTTGACAGATAAATTACTTATTCGCTATTGACTTTAAGGCATGATTTACTTTTGTCACTATTTAATCATCTTCGTGGTACATTGAGACAGCAGTGTCTTTCTGAATTGTCTTGCAGCATGCAACTGTTTCCCTGATGCGAAGTTGTAGCTAGAGGTCTATAGAAGAAACGTGAAGGGGAAAATGGAAAAATTTAAGTTTGGGCATGCTTTTGATTCTGTTCTTAACAATAACTGGTGTATGCAGAGAGGAAAGTTGTACATTTGTAGCTTTTTCTTGCTTCTGTTTGTTGGTCTGCACTCCAGGACATCTTGGCGATATGGGGAAAGAAAGATTAAGTATTTAGTCATTTTCCTTTTCACTGTTTTTACTCCTAGGATTTGTCCTGCTCAGAAAATCGTGAATCAAAAGTAACTACAACATTACCTCTCTCTTTCTGGATCACCTTCTCATATCAGTTTACTCATTACTCAGAATATGCTTGTTAGGCAGACCTTGAATGTCTCTGATGTGCAATAAAACTTTGACAGATATATAAGTTCTTAAAGAAAGAAAACCTTTGCTTTTATTTTAGATTTTTCAGTGTTGTCTCTGAGTAACTTAGCAAGAGTCTAAATGTGTCTGGTACCTCTGGCACTGCTCAGATATGTGGAGGATAAAAGTAGCCTTCGCCTTCTTTCCTTCCACCTATTCTCACTATGCAGAAGACTGACTTATTATGAAGGTCAAATGACTCTACAAATAACAATGTCTAGTTACTAGTTTGGGAACAGGGAGCCATGAACTCATGTTTAATGTTGAGCCTTAATCCTGCATCTTGGAATATGTAGGCTTTCCTCTGCTCAGCATTATGAAGATGATTAAGAATTCTGCAGGGTCCTCATTTGATATGTGAAGCTGTGAAGATTTAAGCTGAGCTCGATTTGCTCTGCAGAAAAGCAGGAGAGTGATAGCTAAGGCAAGTGTTGAGGATTGTGTTTATCGTTTAAGACAAATGATGGATTGAAAAATGCTGCAGTGTACTTCTTAATGCTCCCACTTTTGGATTCACATGCTGAGATTTTTTTTTCTGCAAGGAAAAAGGTGCAAATGAAGGCTGTGGAGGATCACTATGACGGTTGAATGCACAGGTTAAGTTACAGTCTGGAACTAAAGGTGATAAAATCCTCAGAGCTATAAGAAGATGTAATCAGATCCAGAGTACAGCTAGACCTATTTTATCCCCAGCCTTCATTTAAGTCCTCACATAGGGAATGGTCCGAGGTGCCGGTGCCGGTGCCAGAATGCACAGGTCGAAGCCAGTGACCCTTTTGGAGTCTGCTGGGATTTCCTAGGTAGTTTTGAGGCTTTTTCTAATGATGATCACAAACCATGATTTCAGTACAAGACGGGAAGTTGCTGTCTAACTTCTAATTTGACAAGGATGAAGTTCAGTAGCAAATTGTGCACACGAAGCAACACAGACAATGAGTTCTTCATTGATACCATGTTAACATTGTATGAGGAGGGATTAGGAGCAGAACTTTGCTTGTCATTTGCTTGGTACAGCCAATTGGCAGTAACTTGGTCATCCTTGCCAGGAAACTGTACCAAACAACAAACTGTTAAGAACCCTACAATTAATGCACACACTGTGGGAAAGTTACCACTAGCTTCCAAAAAATAGATTGCTATTTGTCACTGTTGCCGAAACTGATCCTAATGACTTAAGGACTAATGTCTCTTAAGTAAACATAGATAAGATCTTAATTTGGTTGAAGTCAGTGGAAATCAGTGAGATACAGGGTGATTCTGATTGTACTTCAGTGTTTTAGATAATATGGCAGTCATACCATATGTACTCAGTTATATAGTCAATAAGGTATTGGTCAACATGGAACATACCTCCATACTGGTGGGAGATAGCAGCAAGCTAGTTGTTAAACTGTACTAAAACCATCCACATTAATTACACTCACAAGGAATGCATGGTTCCATGTTCTTCTACAGCACTAGTGTGAGGATGAGAAAAAGAAGTCGACCAAAGGAAACTCCAGTGTGTAGATATATAGCTGCATGGAATTCACTTGAACTTCCTCAGTGATAAAATGTGAAGCTGGTGATATTTGTGTGCAGAGTATATTTTTTAAAAAATAAGTGGAGCTTGTGATAAGCATGTGGAGTGATGCTTTGAGAGTCTGAAAAAGCTAACAAGAGGAAAAATAGCATGAATATCTTTGGAGACTGGGTGGCGGAGTATGTAGGAGGAGGCCCTTGCCTCTACATTTTTTCCCCCTGTTGTTTTATTACAGCTTGTTTCTCCCTCTTCCTCAGCACAAATGGTCTTCCATTAAGTTCTTACGAGATCTCAGTAAGATTGTGGAAAATACGATAACAATATGAGCTATTTGTCTGTGCAGTGTTAATATTTAGTTGTAGTCTCAAAATTCTTATAAATTATTGTAATGAGAGTCTGAACCATTCTTGGATGTCTCATTTAAACCTATCTAAATCACAAAACTAAGGAACAGAAAAGTTGAGGTTAACATTTGCTCGTGTAACGGGACTTCCAGAATTCTGCCAGCCTGCACCTGCTTTTAAAAAAAAAAATAAGAAAAACAAGGCCAGTTGTTCATTCTTGCAAACACTTTTGGTGGAATAACATTTACCCCTTGTTTATAGAGCCTGTTCAGCTATTGGTGCTCTTGTATATCTAAGAAGCACCATAGCCTAGATTAGGGTTAACTACACTAGATTTATTTAGGATGTTACGCTAGGCAGAAAACAGATATTTGTGGAATTTTCTCTGCTCTTGTGCTTTTTTTTTGCTTGTTCAGACAGATCAAATTTGATTAACTAAAAGTAAAATGCAATTTCAAATATACAAAAAGCTAAGGAAGAAATTTAATGCTGAGTAGAACTGGAAATTTGTACTGTAATCACAAAGTATCACAACACAATTCACAATTGTGAATTTATTGTTTCAAACTACTTCCTGGTAAACTTACACAGATATGTATCACCTGTTTTCCATCACAATTTGTTTGTAACCATCTGTTTCTTGAAAGTGATAGTGCAGACTTTCCCTTTGTTTCAATACCTTGTCAATTAGAGATGTCCTTTTTTTTAAGATTCTGAACATATAGATTCTTTTGATCATTGTTTTGCCTTAAGTAACAAGTATATATTGTAACTTTGGTTTAAAAAACATATAAAAGCAATTGTTTTCTTGCGTAAACAACTCTAGTGAGAAGATTTGAAGAACAGTCAATAACAGATTTTATTTGTTAGAAGTTGTACATAGATGAATGAGCTTTTTGGCTTTTAGGGAACCTCACAATGCAATATCATCCTAGCATTTTAATGTATTTAGAAATACTATACTGTGTCTGAGTAAAGGAGCAGTTACTCTCTCAGGAAACAATGAAGAGATGCGTTTACTTTCTAGACTAATTTTAAGGAATTAGCAAAAATTAATACATGAAATTTCTAAACTTATTTCAGTTTCAGAGGGATAAACAAGGCTGATGGAGAAACTGAAATATGATTCCAGTGTGTGTTTAGTTTCTGTCTGAGAACAATTTGCTTTATTTAATTGTTGGGTTTTGTGGGAAAGGAAGGGTTGAGCATTAGATACATCTTCAAATGGTATTACTGTGATTATAGTGCAAATATTATAGCTTTATGATGACAACTGTTGACAAACTATTCCACACCTTTTAATTATGAGTATTACAAATAGAGAGGAATTTGGGTGTTTGCTCTTAGGAGGACAGTACAGATGTTTTGAGCTATATAAAATTCTGTGTTTGCCTCACATCTGAGAAGATGGTTGTGTCCATGTCTGGAGTTTGGATACCAGCAGCTTCAGTGTATTATTTAATGCCTGTCTCACCCACATCTGAGAACAGTTAAGAGTTGTGAAAGGGCTCCTGAAAGTGATTACATATCAAATGCCTTGGGAAAAAGCTTCTGTGCCTCGTAGACCACATATTCCTACAGCAGACTGCACATGTTGGCGAAATTAATTGTGCCCTGATTGGTGGGTAATGATAACTGAGGCTCCTGGACTACTGATACTAGACACACACAGCAACAGTGTTCAGGCTTTAAGTAAGAAACAGTCACCTGCTAAGGTAACCATCAAACATGGCAGTTTAAAACACTGAGTTGAGACCAGTGGGTAATGTTCCAGAAGCTATCACAGTGCCTAGCCATGGCCCCATCTTCTGTGGAAAAGCGTGTGTGTGTGTTTTATAAATAAGGATGCTTTAAGTACATATTTCCTAATGATTTATAAATTATGTTGTGCTTCCAAAACAAATAAATTAGGCAACATGTCCTCTAAATAGTGAGGTGTTTTCCAGAATCTTGAATCTTGGCCTCTGTTGGCAACAGAGAAGCATCAAACAAATGTTAAATATTCTGCCTACAACAAAAGAAACCGAGTCTTGAATTTGAAAATATCTAGTAGTGTCTGCATTATAAACTTGGTAGTTTCACAATTAGCAGACTTTAATGTATTTAACATATGTCTAGCTTCGTGTAATGGTACGAAAATAAACCAAACAGTGTTTTCTTTCTTCTATGTTAGCTAGTAAGAAACTAAAAAGAATAGAAAGATAAGAAAAGGAAAACAAAAGACAGAAAACCAGGCAAAAATCTATTAAAAATTGATTGTTACGGACCACAATAACTGTAAAGTCCATCTCTCTCTCATATATATATGTGTTCATTTACTTAAAAGGGAATTAAAGGGACTCAGGTGTCATTTGGCTCATATTCTGCTAGGTGAGACTAATTTCATCTAATTCTGACATTTCTACTCTAATGCCTCACTGTCTGTATATTTTTAGGCTTTTTAATGGCAGCATTTTTTGAAATCTTATTTACTGGCACTGTAGTGTTTGTTTCCATGAGTGGTAAAGAAATTTGTTTCCATTTTGTGATTCTTCTGTGCATTTGGGAAGTATTAATGTTAATTCTTTGGTCTTTGCTTCTTTGTATTAAAGATCCCCAATTTTTACAATCTTTTCACATTAAGTTTTAGTTTCTGTGTGTGTAGATGATACCAGTTCTCTTCCCTGCCCTGCCCGTGGCTTTCCTGAATCATAGTGCACAGAACTGGCACATAACCTGTTACTTTATGTATGTAACCTGTGTACTTGTGGAGTCATATTTTCAAGTTCAAAACCAGAAGTTTTGATTTTTCCTTTATGTCTTCAGAATATGGCCATCAAAGTATGATGTGTATAGATGGGCATAGTCCTGATTTTGTTTATCTATTTATTATTTATTTTTCTTCTGAGATTTGCATATAAATTAGGTTATTTTCTACTTTGGGAATTGTTTAGAATTTCCAGATGATGAAAAGTTTCTTGCCCTTATGTGGGACATGTTGGGACACATTGGTTATTGGGAGACCACCACTGTGAGGGACATCAGTGCACACAGAAACAACGTACAGCTTGGTGTGTACATTCGGAAACTGCAGCAGACTGTCAGTGAAGGACAGAGACTAAGACTTTGTTTAAGAGGAATAAATATTACTTGAGACAACTGATGAAAGATAAGAGCTAAAAGTATGAGAGACAGCTTTTTCCATTTAAATATCATCTGTTAAGAACCACAAATTTATCCAGCCATGAAAAAAAATTCATTTCAATTTTGATTACAAGTGGGTAGGGTGTGTCCCCTGATGCTTTTGACTTACTGTTTTCTTCTAATGACTGGTTCCTTTAACAAGCTTTTGCATCTGGATACAGGAAATGTATTAATTGTTTTCTTAACTTCTAATGTGTTAGTTTAAGGCCGTACTCTCGTAATCAGAGTTCTAATTACTAGAATGCTGTGAGCTCATGCTTGTATGAGAGTTTAGCCCTTATGTGTATAAATATATTTCTGCTTACCTTCAGCTGTTTTTAATGGGAAGATGTTAGTGATGTTGTACAGAACATCCTCTGGGTTTTTGGAGAATCAAGATGCATTTGCTTGATAACAATGGAGAAGCTTAATGTGCAGGTTCTGTGCCCTTTGGATAGCCTGTGGATTATGCACCTTTTGACTAGGTGGGAAATATAAGCTGATGTCCTTTGGCATTGAAAGCTTCATCTTAGACGCAGACTGGTGAGATGCTGTTTCAGTCTTCTGCTGAATGAGTGCTCCTGGAAAACTTGTCTCCTTGTTTTCCTTGTTCATGCCTTAGTATCATCATTCCGTATCTTGTTACATCATAAGCATGCACAATTTATACTTTTTTGCCCAACAAGGGCAAAAATCCATCTGTATTCAACAACCAGAGCAAGTGAACAACTTTTGTTATGGTTCCAGTACTCTATTCTGAAAGAGAAGTTGGGCAAATATTTGCATTCAAATTCACTTGAAACCCCAAAGTCTTGGTGGAAGAAACCTTTCAACATACAAAATGAAACACTCTAAGGTAAGGAAGGAGAATGCAGCAACACCTAGACTACATTTTTATGCTGCTTCTTCCACCTTTAACATTTAATTTTGCACCATAACTGCAGAGCTTATTTTCAAGATAACATAAAAGATCCTCTTTATAAGAATCCCATATCTGTTGAGGAAATGAGATACATGATGCAGACTTCTTCTGGGAATACAGTGTTAAGTAAAAGCTGTAGTGTTTAAGACACTGAAAAAAATTGAGTCCCTGTGCCTTTACAGCAGAATGAAGAACAGGCAGAAAGCTGGTTGCCCCTGTGCCTGTTTGAATACCCTGCCTTTCTCACCTGGCTGTGAGTAGATACTGTGGAAGGCTGTGTTATCTGTCACAGGGGCTCTCTCTAATGCAGCAGCCTGTGTAGACACCTCGGGAATCTGGAATGACACTACTTTTCTCCAGTGAGACAGCTGAAGTCCGTTTAAGAGTGATATGACCTTTACATTCTATCACTATTCATGTTGTTTTATTTCCTCTCACTGCTGTAGTGCAGGCCGTAGTCCTGACAGTGAGCTATTTAGACATAAAGACCATGCATCCCATACAGAAAGCAAAAGCATGCCAGTCCATCAGTCAGCATCACCTTTATCAGCCACACCCTCCCAGTTACATTAGTTTCCTCCACCCTGAAACAGGTTATTTGGGTGACAGCATTCCCAGGCCCCGGTAGGAAGCAGTATCAGGGTGTGGTGTGGCAGCTGGATGAAGGCAGCCTGCCTGTAGGCTGGGACTGACAGGACAGAGCAGCCAACCCTGTGCTGACATGGGGGCCCAGTGGTGCTACTGATCTTGCAGGCCGGTTGTCAAAACAGAAAATAGAGCTTTCATCTGGATCAGTGAGCTCATCTTGCTGACTGTGTGGCTACCTGCTTGTTTGTGCTGGCACAGAGTGGCTGTGCACTGTGTGCATGCACATACTTCTCCTGCACACAGGAGAGGGTGGAGGGGAGGTGGCGCAGGTTGGGTCTGGGGCAGAGGGAATGCAACTCAGAGTTTAAATTAATTGAACTACTTCCGAGCTGGATGGGATGACTGCAAGAGATGACTTAAGGTTTATCTCAGACGGCCACGGGTTACAGTATGCAATATATCCAGCTGACATTAATTGCTCTTTTGGTTATTTCTCAAGGTCAGACAAAAGGTTTTTTCTGTTCTGTTACTTTACCTGAAAGTGGGACTGCACTGTTCCACAGTGTCTGTGTATGTAGATGGCACATAGATTTGAACCCACATTCTGCATTATTCTTATCCAAATGTTGATTTTAAAATGGTGATTTTAATTTGGATTCAAAAACCTATTTTAATATGTTGCTGGTTAAATTCAGGGAGCTGAGATCAGGACCTCATGCCACATCACACAGATTAATCACAGAAAAATAGTGGTGGGCTTCCTTTTTGTAAATCTCTTTTGGACCAGGAATTTTATTTTTATTCTCTACCTAATAATCCTTCTTTAGTGGAATGTATGGCTAATGCTTCTTTGTGCTCTGCTCTTTCCCTCTACCCTTTTCTACATTATTTTTTGTAATATGGGGGATGTGAGTTGTATTACCTCCTGCTCATGTGGGTACTGAGATTCTGAGTTTATATCCGTAAATGGGGAAGATCTTATTGAAAAGTTGTTTATGGGAAAGGTGAATAGCTGTGCCCCCTCTGGCTGAATTTCTGAGTGTCTGGTAGTAATTAATGCTATTCTACTTGGTGATATTTGTTCAGTGCATGTGAGATACTCCTAATATCTGGAGGGCTTCTGTGAGGGACCTGATCTTTGCTGCTCAACCAGCAGTGCATCTGTACACCCTAAGGAGGCACTAGTATATAGATATATGAGCAATGCTGTAGTCCAGAATGAAAACTGAGGATTTGTAGGTGTGGGAACAAGAGTATTCTGTATAGTTTGTGTTGATTCAAGTGACAGTTATGTCCATGTCACTTATTTCTAGTGTCTCCAAATCTCATCTCTGATTGCTTTTAGATGATTTACCATGGATTTGGCAAGATGCCTTAAGAAAATATTTTATTTTTTTTCTGAAAGGGGTGGAGAATAGTTATAGAGAGGATATTGCTAAAACCAGTGTCTAAATGAAGTCTATCTCTTCTGTACTTAATGCTGTAAAGTAAGACAGTAGCTTTTCTTCTCATGTCTATTTCTGTTAACTCAGATGTCTTGCAGTCTTTCCTGTTCTGCTATGAAGTACCATTGCATAATTAACCTAAAATATATGGTATAATGAATGATCACTTTTTTTTTTTTTTAATTTAGATAAGCTTAACTGCCCTTCCCGTAAGCCTTCTAAAAAGTATATACATAGGTTGCTCTGAATGTAATGCCTCCTATTTATTTCCATGGAAACTATAATATGGAAAAACGGCATAATAACGAACATTATTTGGTAGAGTAAATTTGCAGCTAGAAGACCATCTTTTCAACATAGTCACCACCATTAGCTATGCATTTTCACCAGCAATGAACAAACGATTGCGTGCCACACTCATAAAAATGTGCACCAGTGGAGGTGAATAACCATTTTCACAGCTGCTGTGATGGCACTGTTGCTAGAAAATGTTGCCCATGGAGTCTGTCTTTCAGCAGCCTGACTTATGCGAGTCAGAAGATATCAAATTCAGACTATATCATAACAAGGAAGCTATACTCCCTGGACCATTAAAGTTTTTAAGATACTATTCGATGTTGCCACCTCAGAGAATTCAGTCACGGAGAAAGCAAAAGTCCATCACGNAAAAATGTGCACCAGTGGAGGTGAATAACCATTTTCACAGCTGCTGTGATGGCACTGTTGCTAGAAAATGTTGCCCATGGAGTCTGTCTTTCAGCAGCCTGACTTATGCGAGTCAGAAGATATCAAATTCAGACTATATCATAACAAGGAAGCTATACTCCCTGGACCATTAAAGTTTTTAAGATACTATTCGATGTTGCCACCTCAGAGAATTCAGTCACGGAGAAAGCAAAAGTCCATCACGGAAGATTTGGGAAAGGCTTAACAATTACCAAGAAGGGCAAAATTTAAATATGGTGTGGTGTCAGTGAGGCAGGACAGTCTAGCTAAGGTTGGCAGGGTGCTTCGTGGTCTTCAAACTGGTGTGGGACCTGGTGTTATCATGTGGCAAGAGAAAGGTTATTTTCTTCAGTGCTCTGACACCTTTGACACCTTTGCTTCTAATATGCACTTTCATGTCAGGCATCATTTTGTCCAGCTGTTCCTCTGCTGCCGTCCATCACATGGCAACAAAGTGTGAGGAAGTTCCGGTTCAACCTCTACCACCATACCACCAAAATTTGCCTTTTGGGCCAGTGTTATAAAACAGGAAGCATCACATTCAGAACATTCCTCATAGATATATAATTATATACTTTTTCTCATGTAGCCATGTAGACTTTTATGTCATTCACATTACTAAACAAGAATTTGATCGTCAGGAGTGGGGGGGGGGGGGGGAAGGAAAAAAACCCACGCATTTGTCCTATGTTTTTAATGAGCAGAGTTTTGCCAAGTGGCAATTAATGTTCTTTGGTCTTTGTGCTAATTAGGGGCTCCTCAGAGTTGTATAAGAAAAACATTGTCTGCTGAGTTAACAGCTGTTCAGGCAGGTGAGCTAATTGTGACTGTTCAGAGTTGGAACTTTTTTCTTTATATTTAACATCTAACCTAAATCAAGGAAGATTTAGTTTAAACCATTCTCCCTTGTCCAGTCACTATCAACCTGTGTAAGTAGTTGTTCCTCCTGTTTATATGCTCCTTTCAAGTACTGGAAGGCCACAATGAGGCCTCCCTGGAGCCTTCTATTCTCCAAGCTAAACAGGCTGAGTTCCCTCAACCTGTCCTCACAGAAGAGGTGCTCCGCCCTCTGATCATCTTAGTGGCCCTCCTCTGGAGGGCATCTTAAGGCTGAAAACCCCTGGGCATTATCATTCAGTTTGTGAGAGTCAGGTTGAGGGCGGTGATTGCCCCCATCTGCTGTGCCCCTGTGGTGGTGTCATCTGGAGTACTGCATCCAGGCCTGGGGCCTGTAGCATAAGCAAAACATGAAGCTGTTGGAGTGGGTCCAGAAAAGGAGCATAAAGTTGCTCAGGGAGCTGGAGGACCTCTCATTTGAAGAAAGGTTGAGGGCTGTTTCAACCTGGAGAAGAGAAGGCTCCAGGGAGACCTTATTGCAGCCTTCCAGTACATAAAATGAGCATACAGTGTATGTCATATCCCTGGAGGTATTCAAGGCCAGGTTTGATAGGGCCCTGGCAGCCTGGTCTAGTGAGTGGCAATTCTGCCCATTGCAGGGAGCTTGGAGCTAGTTGGTCTTTAAGGTCCATTCAATACAAGCAGCAGATTTTCCTTAGAATTAGCTAGGGGTGGTCTTATTTGATCTGATCAGCTAAAATGGATCTTGGCAAGTGATGCAGACTGTGTTCAGTTGCTGAGCCAACTGGCTGTTTAATAGAGTGGCTGTTTTGTGCTGGTGTTAGAAGTAGTATGCTGGCCCTTCAGCTGATTGGTCTCCCTTTTTTCCTCAGTGAGAAATACGTACATGCTTAGACTACCACTAAGTGACTAATTTAGATTGTAATGCATTGTAGTAAGACTGCTTTGTAATAAGAAACAAAGCAAAACTGATATCTTGTTATCTTTTTCCTTGTATGCAGTAATAGGAGGTCATAGTAGGTGAGCCCCAGTGCCATCTCTTCTTCTGGATTTGAGGAAGTGCTATCTAGGATAAAAGCCTTGGAAAGACCTTAAAGGGAAATTTAGTTTGTCATCTAGACTTAACTTTCTGGCTAGATGTTTGCTAAGTCTTTCTGTGATACCTTTCTGAGAATAGTTTTTGAAAAAACTCAAATAGAACAGTATTTAGATTTGCTTTTACTGTCTGCTTCTAATGAACTTTAAAGAGAGTAATGGAAAAATATTCAAACCTAACAGTTGTAAAGCAGTAGGAATGGCTTGTGGCCAGGCTCTGTTAAAAAACAAGGTCACGTCAAGTTAATAAAGAGCATGTACGTGCTTTTCATCTTTTGCTTGTGTTTATGTAGAGTCCTCAATGACTATTAGCCAAAAAAATCTCTGAGCCAGTAGATCCAGAAGTTGGAATCCTTCTGTTAGTTTCTGCAAAATGGTAAATGCATCTCTAGTTAAAAGGTTAGAAGTGATCCCAAAGCAGCCTACAGAAGGGGAGTTCTGGGTTTGTGAGCAGAAGATGTTAGGGACTTTCTCTGAAGGCTTCCTGTCTTCTTCTGTCATAGGGAACATCTCTCCTGCCATAGATTAAGAAATGTGTGCATTCATTCCATTTATACCTAGACGATGTATGAGTCATTGACAGTTATCTTTCTGTGAATTAAAACTGGATATGTCCACCTGATTTGAAAGACTAGAATTTCATATCCAAGTTCATATGTCTATCATGCATCACTCCATTTCCTAAATCCTGTATCTGACTGACAGCTCAACTTTGAGACTCTGGTCAGCTTCACAGTTTCAATCATTGTAAAGACTGCTGAATGAAAATCTCTCCTTCCAAATAATGAGGAGCTATTACTTTAGCTCCCAATATTATTTTTACTTCTGATTTACTTGTCCAGTTGCAGATCACTGAATCCCCTTTTATTTTATGAAGAAAGTCTAAAGAAACCAGTTTGTATGTTTTTAATTATATGTTTGTTCAGCCCTGTGTGGATGTCAGGAGCTGTGAACAGTAAATGCCAAACGATTGCCAGGAAGAAAGATGCTGACTGCAGTAAATAGCAGACAGAACCCTTCAGTGTAACTGTGACTGCCTTGCCATGCACATACCAACAATATCTGATTTTGATTATAGTCTCTCCTCTGATGATAGGAGTGTCTCAGGTTCTGCTGGAGACAAAGTGTTGGTCAAGTGAAAACAGAAGCAGTGGTGTAGTCAAGGACAAAGTCAGTCTCCCACAGATTCCAGTCTATTGACTCTCCTTTCTTCCTCATTTGGAGGGAGCTGAAAGGCTAACAATCCTCCTTTAAATGAGCATAACTTACTGTTATTATGTTAGTCCAGACAAAGGAAATCAAATTAATTAGCAGAAAGACTGCAAATGTGCTGTGTAGGAGGACTTGTCATTAAAGTATCTCATCCAGGCTCCTGTGGCTTGGTGTGTATTCAGAATGATAGCTCTGGTCTTCCTCTAAGTAGAAGAAGAGAAATAGAATAATACTAGCCTTCAATTAGAGAACCATAATTCAGTCATGGGCAAGGAGAGGGGGAGGTGAGCAGCAAGACGTCTGCTCTGCAAAGCCTAAGTCATAAAATATAAAATCCCAGTTTATGCGTGGCAACAGATCCTTCTATGATTGAATTACAACCTTCATATTCAATAATGGGCCAAGTCTGTAAACCAGAATACAGACAGAACAAATATTTACATTCTTAGGACAGTGTTGGAGGGAGAATCACTTAGCAGTGCATGAATCAAAGCCACAAGAACATAGATGTGGGGCAGCCATGTGTTGCCATCAGTGTGAAGTAGGAGGGATTGAGTAAATTTCTAGTGTTTGAATGTAAACTTTCCTGAATTGCAGGTCAACCTGCAGAATTTCACTGGAAATTCAGCTTCTGGTTAAGCAACGCATATTGTCAATAATGATAAATAAACTGTAGTTTGTCCTTTCATTCTGTGTGCCATATGTTTCCCAATGTATCTAGAAAGTGGAATTTAAAAACTTAACATTGCTGAATACTTAAATTAATGTTGCATATCTAATTATAATTTTATATGTACTTCTGACTTTATAGCACCATGCTTTTAGCAGTTGTTAAGCATCAGCTGATGTGATTTTTATTTTGTTCAGCTGACAACTATGTCTTTCTTAAATAGTATTGTCAGTTTGTAAATATTGATAGACTTGTAGTTAAATAAATGAAAATTTCTTTAGTTAATGTACAAAATAACTTGAAACTAAGAATCGGACTGATTCTGTACTGAAGAACTTGGACCAAGTTGATGTATCTAGTACCACAGCCAAGAAACCATATAATTCTAACGTTTTTGAATTCCAAACTTCATCATAATTTATAGCCTTGCATACACACATATACAAACAGCCATCAGAGCACGTGGTTTCTGTGCTTCTTAGGACTCAAACATTTCAGCTGAACTTCTGCCTTATACCTGAATTTTCTCATATGAAACCTGGAGTGAATAGCTTAATAGCTGAGTTAAATGTTTGAAACAAAAGTAGTTTACTTAAAGAAGGATTCTGACGGCCCATCGCTTAATCCACAGAATGTAAGCAAGCATTAAAACAAGCCACACAAAAATCTGGTGTTCTTAGGGGGAGAAGAAGACGTAACTTCCCAGGTTTGTGAACAGAAGGGGATCCAAGATATTACAGGATCAACCAAATGGTAATACCATACATGTTCTTCAGCAGCGACTCATTCTCACCTGGCTTCCATCTATGTATGATGCAAAAACAAGATTTTCTTCACTGTTGGGCCAGCTGACACCCTGAGAAAGAGAATGTAGTAAAAACTTGGACATAACCCATTGTTTGAATATATCTTGCATTACGCGTGACCATTGGAGCTCATAAATTCTGATTTTCTGTGGTTGTGTTTGATTTGCCAGTCCGCTACAGTAAACTTAAATGTCCTCTGTCCTAATCATGCTTTCTAGGGTACCAAACAGTGATATCATTGACTTGTCTGCCCCTCCCTCATCTGAAATACTTTTCATGCCTTCCTTCATACCCTGAGAGAAAACACAGTGTTGTGCAGTAGAAGTTTCAAAACTGCCTTGTTGTCAGAGTTGTTTGAAAGTTTATTAGTGGATTAAAATCTGTAATTGTGGTGAATTGTCAGATGTGTAATTCAGCGTTGCTCATTAACCAAAGAATAAAGGAAAAAAAAATTTCTAAATTCAGCATCGTTGAGGAGAAAAAGATGCTGTGCTGTGAAAGTTATCATTTTGGTATGGCACTCATTTACGTTACGGCCTGGCATAGGCCTGGCTGGGACTAACAGTTTGGATTGGTTTATTAGTTGTTTTATTTGTTCATTAAGTCTTCTGTCCTCAGAATTGTTGTAAGTTTTAACCAACAGAGATGAGTTTATTTCAGGCAAATTAAAGCTGAGGAAAGTATAAACGAAGAACTCTGCAAGCTGTTTTAAAGGAGAACTTTATGAAAAATAGAACTGTAGTGTCTCTTGGAAGCTAGTGAGATACATGCCTGAAATTTTTTGTTTATGGGAATTTGCATACTACCTAACAGAATATTGAGATAAGAACAATTCTTACTTGAATCATCTGAGTGTTTCAACTCTACAAATGAGATATTGGATTATCAAACTTCATAACATAAAGTATTATTCTAGATTTTCAAACGTGGACATGACTACTTAAGAACTGTAGCGTAGAAATCAAGGACATCTTGCTTAGAAAGCTTGATGCAAATAACTACATCTGGAAAATGTAGGTTTTACTTCTCTGTTGTTTAGTGTGGTGTTTTGCATATACAAGATTACATGCCACCTATTGATTTTCAGAAGGAATTGCATTTTTCTATCAGGATAAGCAAACAGTAATTCTGATGAGCATTTTTATGGTGTTATAAGGTACCAGACTTATTTTTCTTCTAGAACATACCTCATCCAGATGCCTTCTTCTGGAAATAGAACGAATACAGTAATGCATGCATATCGAAGTCTAATGGTTTTCTCCCATATTGTGAGCTAGAAAGTGAGCTTTGTGCTCTGGAAATAGGGAACTGTTTGAAGATACGAAGCATTACTCTATCTCTCTTCTACCAAAATTCAGGGAAACTGCATTGGACGCTTTCATATAGAACCACTTTAATATAAAAAGGTGTAATGTTTTTAAGTAAATGCTTATCTAAGTATAATGAATCTGGATTGATTAGCAAAGAATAGTATTGATATCATAAGTTGTGATTAAAATACATTAGAAATTGTTCCCAGTTAATTTCTGACCTCTGGTAACTCATTTTCCCCCTGTGCTCCATTCTGGTCCTACCATATGTTGCACCAAGTTACACTACAAACAGTTTGAAGCCGTGCCACTTAGTCAAGCTCTGATCTTGGATGAAATTTCTGTGTTGTGCTGTAATGCGAACAATGAAAATGCAATGGAGGCTACTCATTGCAAAATAGTCTTTTGTAGTATCGATTCTCCAGCAAGGAAGCTTTGAAATCAGCTATTGCATTTAAGTTCTGAACTTTCCCCATTCTTGTGTTGACTATCTTCTTTTCCATCAGGCTGAGGGGTGGTCACAGATGAAGACGTTTGCTCAAGCCACCACTTCTCTTCCTATTTAGCTTTTAGTTTCCCAAGGGCAGAAGTCTGCTGTTTTCTCCCAGATGAAACACTGCCAAATGGGAGTGTACCAGCTGCCTTCTGCACAGAAGAATAAAGTTAAATGTAGGCTATTATTGCATGCTGGACAAAATGTTCATGTCCAAACAGAAATGACTTGCCTGTTTGGGGCTCTTTATCTTATGCTGAAAAGCTGAAGAACACTGAAAAGGAGAGCAAGTATCTTTTCAACCTAGTTCACTCATGAATAGACACATTTTTAGATTCATAGGAGAGTTAGCTTTCAGTCTTTTCCAAAGAGCTATTCTCCTTCTATCCAAGAGTTTTATTTATTCCTCTTACCCCCTGAGTGTAGCATTCTCCAAAACCAGGTTGGGAGAAAGAAAATCAACCTCATGGGCAGTAAGCAGAAATCTGGTTTTATTTTGTGGGTTTTTCCCTCCTCCCACTCCCCCTTTTTTTTCCCTCATGTTGCATGTGCTGCCAGTACTTACGACTACACAGACACTTCTGAATAGGACATCTCACTCTGCTTGGGACAATTCACATGTGCTCACCAGGCAGACATTTGACTGTGGTTCGCTCTAAAACCACAAGTTCCTGAAGCTAAAATTGCAATAAAATTTAGGAGATTTGATCATAACAATATTCCGAAAAGCCTTTGTCCAGTTACCTTTTAGTATTCTGTCATCTACTACACATTCTGTGTATTCAGATTTCCCTAAAAATGGCATTGCTTTATTACCAGAATGCTATAGGATGACTTAACTCTTAATTATGTTGCAACTTTTCTGCCTCATCTGTATTTTACTTTTCCACGTGTAAAACTGAGAAATGCTGATGCAGTTATGAAATTAAAACTTTGCTGATGATAAATACCTGGGTAAAGTTTAACCTTAAGATAAAACAAAACTAGATGCTAATTCCCTTCAACATCTCTTCTAGTTGAATGTTTGCTTTCGGAATTGCATTTATTATAAATGTGTTCTCATTTTAAAAGTAAGTGTGGTTTATTATTGTTATTGTATATATATTTTTGTAAGTACTGATATTTATCACAGGTAGTAGTATTGGAAAATATATTACAATGAAAAATAGCAGGGCTGGTTTCACCAATATTTTTTTTTTCAGTCACTCTTCAGACTCCTAGAAATCTAGATCACATCTTGACTGTAATAGCCAAAAGCTGTGCTCTCAGGTAATGAAATTTTCAGTGTCTGCCCTCACAAGCTCCTTGTCCTGGCTTGAAAACTGATAGACTTTTCTGAACATCTCTAACATTAATACTGTTAAAAAAATTAAAAAAAAACAAAGTTTTAAAACTGTGCAAAATCAGGAAGATTCAGCCTGTGGAGAACTTAATACCATAGATGGGTAATACAGTATTTAAATCAATATACTTCCTGGCAAGGTGTCAGTGCAAAGATGTGTGTAAGAGTAATGTGATCTCTTAACTCTGATGAAATGAGCAGCTGCATTCAAACCAGCTTCTAATGTGCTTGTCCCAAGTTCCTGAAGAAGAAAATGTAGTTATGAACACGGATTTTGGTTGGCAGAAAGGTAGATAAGAAAGATAGAGAACAAACCCCCTGCTAGGTGAGGGGGTTGTTCT
>VXAB01006849.1:0-32102 GCA_013399175.1 Odontophorus gujanensis | reverse complement strand
CTCGGTTAACACCGTGACAAAAACATTTCTAGCCATAGCAGTGTGAGGCGTGCTTCCAGGGAAGACTGTGTTTGGAAGTCCCGGAAACATCTTAATTATTTGTGTATGCTGTTTTTGGTAATTGCTGATTACTGTTGTATGTGGTTCAGGCAAACACTGAAAATTTATATTCATCATACCCTGAGAAGATAATGGCAACATCACTGTGAGTTGGCAGCAGTGTGAGGCAAATGCTGCCACTGTAAAAATCCAGATATAGAAGAAAAATTCTGCAATGGAAAACACTGTTATTGATTTATATCAATAATGTCTTCATCTTAGTTATTCATTCTTTTTTTTTTTTCTTTTTTCCCCTAGTTGTCAGTGCTCTGGCACAAGTGTAAGAGTCTGAGTTAAGAAAGAATGGTTCATAACTGGTCTGGAAGCACACAAAACAGGAGTGTACCTCTAAACACTTCCCAGACTCCTGGGCCAAAAGAAGGAAGACACAATAATCTTGGGCCTATGGAAAGATGTTAAAAGCTTATCGTCCTAAAATATTGATTATCTCATGAACCAGAAGCTGAATTAGAAAAGAACTTTTCACTTTCATCAGTTTGCTAATTTCCAACAATATAAAATTCTCAAGTTGAGAAAAGTGTCTGACATTCCTTATGAAATGTGAAAATTACAGCCGGTTGAAGTGGAAGCTTTTTCTTTTCTCCAGAAATTTTCAGAAAAGGGACCAATTTTCTTCTTGCAAGAAGAAAAAAATGTCTGGGGAAAAGAAAAGAAAAAAAAAAAAAGAATTGTGAATTCTTAACTTATTGACGACAATTTTACTTGAAGCCAAGAGGGGTCCGAAAATGAGAAAAAAAACAAACATTTGGCAGACTTCATTGTCAGGAACACCCCTGGATATCTATTCAAAACATTTCAAGTAGACATGCTCCAGGGCCTTTATGTCTTATAGTAAGGGGCCCAAAACTGAACTCAGTACTCAACATGCGACCTCACCAGAGCTGAGTACCGGAGGACAATCGCCTCACTTCTCCATCTGTCCACACTGTTTCTGATATAAGCCAGGATGCCCATAGCTTTTTTTGCCCACCTGGGCACACTGTTTGCTGATGTCCAGTCAAGCATCAACCAGTACCCCCAGGTCCTTTTCTTCTAGACAGTCTTCCAGCCACTCTGTCCTAAGCCTGTAGGGATTGCCTGAGGTTATTGTGGCCAAACTGCATTGGGCTCAGCCCAGCAATCCAGCCTGTCCAGATCCCTCTGAAGGACTTTCCTACCCTAAGGAAGGTCAACACTTCCTCCCTGCTTCGTGTCTGTGTAGATTTAACTCCCATTTATAACCCCTCTCTGGGTCCAGCCCTCCGACCAGTCTTTTACTCAGCAGAGTGTACCTGTTCAAGCCATAGACTGCCAGCTTCCCCAGGAGAATACTGTGAGAGATTGTCAAAGGCTTTGTTGACATCTAGGTAGACTATTTCATATTATCATAGAATTGCTCAGGTTGGAAAAGACCTTCAAGATCATCAAGTCCAACTGCAACTAAACCATTCTACCCAAACAACCCACCTCAATCGTGTCCCTGAGCACCACATCCAAACAGATTTTAAACACGTTCAGGGATGGTGACTCAACCACCTCCATGGGGAGCCCATTCCAGTGCTTAACAACCCTTTCTGTAAATAAGTTTTTCCTGATATCCAACGTAAACTCCCCCTGGTGCAACTTGAGGCCATTTCCTCTTGTTCTGTCACCAGTGAGAAGAGACCAGTCCTGCTCTCACTGCAATCACCTTCCAGGTATTTGAAGAGAGCAATAAGGTCTCCCCTCAGCCTCCTCTTCCGCTGACTAAAAAGCCCCAGTGCCTTCAGTCATTCCATCTCCAGGCCCTTCATAAGCCTTGTTCACAAGCAAGAAGGGAACAAGTCTTGTTGCCCTTCTTTGGACCTGTCTAAAGTCCTTCCCTCTTGCATCAATCTGGGCACTCAGTCATAGAAGGAGATGAGGTTGGTGAAGTAGGACTTGCCTTTCAAGAACCCATGCTGTCTGGACCTGATCTCCTGGTTGTCTCCTACATGGCTTTGTGATCTCAGTCAAGATTATGTGTTCCATAACTTTACCTGGTACCAAGGTCAGGCTGACAGGCCTGTAGTTCTCTAGATCCTCCTTACAACCTTTCTTGTAGATGAGAGTCACATTGGCAAGACTCCAGTCCTCTGGGTCCTCTCTGGTTGACCAGAAATGCTGATAGATGGTGCAGCTTGGCAATCACCTCTGCCAGCTCCCTCACCAACCTAGAGTGGATCCCATCTGGCCCCATGGATTTGTGACAGTCTAGATGGAACAGGTCTCTAACAGCCTCCACCTGAATTATGGACCGTTTATTCTACTCCCCCTCCCTGACGTCCACATCAGGTGATATAGTACCCTGAAGATGACTGATCTGACTATTAAAAACAGATGTAAAGAAGGCATTGAGAACCTCAGTCTTTTCCTTATCCTCAGTGGTCATGTTCCCCTCTGCATCCAGTAAAGGATGGAGATTCTCTTTAGCCCTCATCTTACTGTTAATAAATTTAAAAAACAAAATTTGTTCTCTTTTACTACAGTGGCTAGATTGAGTTTAAGCTGAGCTTCTGCCTTTCTCATTTTCTCTCTGCAACTTCTTTGTACTCTCCTTGAGTTGCCTATCCCTTCCTCCACAGGAGGTAAACTCTCTTTTTTCTTACAACAGAGTTTTCAGCAAAATTCTCTGTTCATCCACACTGAACTTCTTCCCCTCCAGGAAGGTTGTGCTGCCATTCAGCAAGACTTGGGCAGGCTGGAGAGCTGGGCAGTAAGAAACCAGATGAGGTTTAACAAAAACAAGTGCAGAGTCTTGCACCTAGGGAGGAATAATTGCATGCACCAGTACAGGCTGGGAGATGACCTGCTGGAGAGGAGCTCTGCAGAGAGGGACCTGGGTGTCCTGGTGGACAACAGGTTGACCATGAGCCAGAAGTGTGCCCTCACGGCCAAGAGGGCCAATGGCATTCTGGGATGCATTAAAAAGAGCGTGGCCAGCAGGTCAAGGGAGGTGATCCTCCCCCTCTACTCTGCCGTGGCGAGGCCTCATCTGGAGTACTGTGTCCAGTTCTGGGCTCCTCAGTATAAAAAAGTCAGGGATCTCTTGGAAAGAGTCCAGCGCAGGGACACAAAGATGGTGAAGGGCCTGGAGGATCTCCCCTATGAAGAAAGACTAAGTGAACTGCGTCTGTTTAGCCTTGAGAAAAGAAGACTGAGAGGGGACCTGATCCAGGTTTATAAATATCTGAGGTGTGGGGGACAAAGTGATGAGGCCAGACTCTTTTCAGCAGTGTGTGGAAAAAGTACAAGGGGAAACAGCCTGAAACTGCAGCACTGGAGGTTCCACACGAATGTGCGCAAGAACTTCTTTATGGAGAGGGTGATGGAGCACCAGAACAGGCTGTCCAGGGGAGTTGTGGAATCTCCTTCTCTGGAGATATTCAAGACCCACCTGGATGCCCACCTGTGCGACCTGGTGTAGGGAACCTGCTTTGACAGGGAGGTTGGACTTGATGATCTCTAGAGGTCCCTTCCAACTCCTATGATTCTGTGATTCTGTGATTCTGTGAATTGGGTATCAGCCCACTCATGAATTTATCAGTGCAGACAAACCCTGCAAAGCGTGCTGGCAGTTTGGCCTTATAGGGTAAAGGAACTCGTTCAGTATCAGGGAATATTGCTAATCCAAGATCTCTTGCCATTTTCTTCTAATGGGTCTATCCTTCTCCCATTGAAATATTAGCTTATGTTTGCAATTCCTTATATTTGTTATTGTTATTTAATATTCATTGTACAAGATGTTGCCAATGGCTGTGCTGGTGGAGTAATATTTTTACATGCAATTGGCAGGAATGTGCTGCTTGGCAACAACAGTATGGGGCAGCAGAGATATCTTACTGGCTGATGTGGAAATATGATCAATCTACTACTCTAAAATTCAAACTCATCTTCCCTCTAGCCCCAGAAACCTAATTTTTATCCCCTTATTATGTCAGATTGTTTTGAAAATCATGTCTCTGATTTATCATTTGATGTGATGATCACTGAAGAACTGTATCTCCTGATTACTGTGTAGTATTTCCAAGCTTTATTTCATAATTGGTGTCTAACATTCTGATTTCCCCTGCTGTCTAGCTGTGGCCGCTTCCCTTCTTTGAAAAGCAAATATTCACACTGATGCAAATAATAAGTTCTTAATCACTTTCAATGTTTTGTTATTACTATATGATGCAGAACAGATTACTGTTACTGTTTTTCTATGTAAATATAGTTAGTTTTTAACCCACTGATTATGTCCAAGTTATATTTTAAGCATCATTTTTGAGACACTGTTAAGTGCTTTGCTGAAACTCTCCTCAACTGCATCTCTTACCTCCTTAAAGCATACTATTAATATCTCAAGTTGAATATTAGGAAAAATTTCTTCAAATGAGTGATCGGGCACTGGAACAGGCTGCTCAGGAAGGTAGTTGAATCATCGACCTTGGAAGTGTTCAAGAAATGTTTAGATGTCATAACTAAGTAAGGGACACGGTTTAGTAGAGTAATATTGGTTGTAGGTGGACAATTGGACTTGCTGATCTTGGAGGTGATTCTATGAAAACAGTAATCTCCTAGTTACACCTTGGGAAACATCCTTTTCTTTAGTGTCTTACTGAAAATGTTGCACTTCAATGCTACTTTTTAAAATAAATGACTGCAAAGTTGCAGATCCATGAAGTTCATTAACTGAAACAGTCTTTTTAGTTAAGCTAAATTTAGAACTTGTCATAGTTTTGATTTTTGATCAGTATTCCACATCATTTAACATCATGCAATGCACTGGGAGTTAAAGAGTTAATGCTGCAGTCCCATGGATTGTCAATATTTTCAGCCTTTTGGTCTCAGAAGGGAAGAATGAAGTACAACTCCCAGAATACTTCATTTTTCCATTCAGAGGGAAAGATATAAATGACTGGGAGACATAAGACTGCCCTTTTCTTTGCTCTCTTTGCTCCCTGGCCATCTTGCCTATAGCATTAGAGTAAGGACTTTGGTTTCATAAACTCTCCCATTTTATTTTATTTATTAGCTTCAATTCCAATCATATTGCATTATATTGCGTAATCTCACATTCTGGTATTATATTTAGTAAACTAAGCTTTTTCTCTTAGCTTGTTTGCACTGTTATCCTCCTCTAGGCCCATCTCTCTACCTTTTCCTTCCCCTCCTCCTTTTTCCTGGAGCATGGGTCTGTGGGTCCCTTCACCCCCCTTGTCATGGAACTAGGCCAAACCAGGCCAAAACGTGACAGAGACAAATTAGTTCAGATTTAACAGGACCTTTACAGCCGCATGTCCTATATAAGCCTTTGAAAATGTAAGATAATGGTAGTAAAGCTGAAGTTTGATGGATAAGGAGGAGAGCTATAGAAATATAGAATATCCTGAGTTGGAAGTGACCGACAAGGATCACTTAGTCCAGCTCCTGGCTCCACACAGGACCTCCCAAAAATCAAACCCAATATCTGAGANTCTGAGGTGTGGGGGACAAAGTGATGAGGCCAGACTCTTTTCAGCAGTGTGTGGAAAAAGTACAAGGGGAAACAGCCTGAAACTGCAGCACTGGAGGTTCCACACGAATGTGCGCAAGAACTTCTTTATGGAGAGGGTGATGGAGCACCAGAACAGGCTGTCCAGGGGAGTTGTGGAATCTCCTTCTCTGGAGATATTCAAGACCCACCTGGATGCCCACCTGTGCGACCTGGTGTAGGGAACCTGCTTTGACAGGGAGGTTGGACTTGATGATCTCTAGAGGTCCCTTCCAACTCCTATGATTCTGTGATTCTGTGATTCTGTGAATTGGGTATCAGCCCACTCATGAATTTATCAGTGCAGACAAACCCTGCAAAGCGTGCTGGCAGTTTGGCCTTATAGGGTAAAGGAACTCGTTCAGTATCAGGGAATATTGCTAATCCAAGATCTCTTGCCATTTTCTTCTAATGGGTCTATCCTTCTCCCATTGAAATATTAGCTTATGTTTGCAATTCCTTATATTTGTTATTGTTATTTAATATTCATTGTACAAGATGTTGCCAATGGCTGTGCTGGTGGAGTAATATTTTTACATGCAATTGGCAGGAATGTGCTGCTTGGCAACAACAGTATGGGGCAGCAGAGATATCTTACTGGCTGATGTGGAAATATGATCAATCTACTACTCTAAAATTCAAACTCATCTTCCCTCTAGCCCCAGAAACCTAATTTTTATCCCCTTATTATGTCAGATTGTTTTGAAAATCATGTCTCTGATTTATCATTTGATGTGATGATCACTGAAGAACTGTATCTCCTGATTACTGTGTAGTATTTCCAAGCTTTATTTCATAATTGGTGTCTAACATTCTGATTTCCCCTGCTGTCTAGCTGTGGCCGCTTCCCTTCTTTGAAAAGCAAATATTCACACTGATGCAAATAATAAGTTCTTAATCACTTTCAATGTTTTGTTATTACTATATGATGCAGAACAGATTACTGTTACTGTTTTTCTATGTAAATATAGTTAGTTTTTAACCCACTGATTATGTCCAAGTTATATTTTAAGCATCATTTTTGAGACACTGTTAAGTGCTTTGCTGAAACTCTCCTCAACTGCATCTCTTACCTCCTTAAAGCATACTATTAATATCTCAAGTTGAATATTAGGAAAAATTTCTTCAAATGAGTGATCGGGCACTGGAACAGGCTGCTCAGGAAGGTAGTTGAATCATCGACCTTGGAAGTGTTCAAGAAATGTTTAGATGTCATAACTAAGTAAGGGACACGGTTTAGTAGAGTAATATTGGTTGTAGGTGGACAATTGGACTTGCTGATCTTGGAGGTGATTCTATGAAAACAGTAATCTCCTAGTTACACCTTGGGAAACATCCTTTTCTTTAGTGTCTTACTGAAAATGTTGCACTTCAATGCTACTTTTTAAAATAAATGACTGCAAAGTTGCAGATCCATGAAGTTCATTAACTGAAACAGTCTTTTTAGTTAAGCTAAATTTAGAACTTGTCATAGTTTTGATTTTTGATCAGTATTCCACATCATTTAACATCATGCAATGCACTGGGAGTTAAAGAGTTAATGCTGCAGTCCCATGGATTGTCAATATTTTCAGCCTTTTGGTCTCAGAAGGGAAGAATGAAGTACAACTCCCAGAATACTTCATTTTTCCATTCAGAGGGAAAGATATAAATGACTGGGAGACATAAGACTGCCCTTTTCTTTGCTCTCTTTGCTCCCTGGCCATCTTGCCTATAGCATTAGAGTAAGGACTTTGGTTTCATAAACTCTCCCATTTTATTTTATTTATTAGCTTCAATTCCAATCATATTGCATTATATTGCGTAATCTCACATTCTGGTATTATATTTAGTAAACTAAGCTTTTTCTCTTAGCTTGTTGCCACTGTTATCCTCATCTAGGCCCATCTCTCTACCTTTTCCTTCCCCTCCTCCTTTTTCCTGGAGCATGGGTCTGTGGGTCCCTTCACCCCCCTTGTCATGGAACTAGGCCAAACCAGGCCAAAACGTGACAGAGACAAATTAGTTCAGATTTAACAGGACCTTTACAGCCGCATGTCCTATATAAGCCTTTGAAAATGTAAGATAATGGTAGTAAAGCTGAAGTTTGATGGATAAGGAGGAGAGCTATAGAAATATAGAATATCCTGANTAGTTTTTAACCCACTGATTATGTCCAAGTTATATTTTAAGCATCATTTTTGAGACACTGTTAAGTGCTTTGCTGAAACTCTCCTCAACTGCATCTCTTACCTCCTTAAAGCATACTATTAATATCTCAAGTTGAATATTAGGAAAAATTTCTTCAAATGAGTGATCGGGCACTGGAACAGGCTGCTCAGGAAGGTAGTTGAATCATCGACCTTGGAAGTGTTCAAGAAATGTTTAGATGTCATAACTAAGTAAGGGACACGGTTTAGTAGAGTAATATTGGTTGTAGGTGGACAATTGGACTTGCTGATCTTGGAGGTGATTCTATGAAAACAGTAATCTCCTAGTTACACCTTGGGAAACATCCTTTTCTTTAGTGTCTTACTGAAAATGTTGCACTTCAATGCTACTTTTTAAAATAAATGACTGCAAAGTTGCAGATCCATGAAGTTCATTAACTGAAACAGTCTTTTTAGTTAAGCTAAATTTAGAACTTGTCATAGTTTTGATTTTTGATCAGTATTCCACATCATTTAACATCATGCAATGCACTGGGAGTTAAAGAGTTAATGCTGCAGTCCCATGGATTGTCAATATTTTCAGCCTTTTGGTCTCAGAAGGGAAGAATGAAGTACAACTCCCAGAATACTTCATTTTTCCATTCAGAGGGAAAGATATAAATGACTGGGAGACATAAGACTGCCCTTTTCTTTGCTCTCTTTGCTCCCTGGCCATCTTGCCTATAGCATTAGAGTAAGGACTTTGGTTTCATAAACTCTCCCATTTTATTTTATTTATTAGCTTCAATTCCAATCATATTGCATTATATTGCGTAATCTCACATTCTGGTATTATATTTAGTAAACTAAGCTTTTTCTCTTAGCTTGTTGCCACTGTTATCCTCATCTAGGCCCATCTCTCTACCTTTTCCTTCCCCTCCTCCTTTTTCCTGGAGCATGGGTCTGTGGGTCCCTTCACCCCCCTTGTCATGGAACTAGGCCAAACCAGGCCAAAACGTGACAGAGACAAATTAGTTCAGATTTAACAGGACCTTTACAGCCGCATGTCCTATATAAGCCTTTGAAAATGTAAGATAATGGTAGTAAAGCTGAAGTTTGATGGATAAGGAGGAGAGCTATAGAAATATAGAATATCCTGAGTTGGAAGTGACCGACAAGGATCACTTAGTCCAGCTCCTGGCTCCACACAGGACCTCCCAAAAATCAAACCCAATATCTGAGAATACTGTCCAAATGGTACTTGACCCCTGGCAGGCTTGAGGCTGTGACCACTGCTCTGGGGAGTCCATTCCAGCTTCTGATCACCCNTAGTTTTTAACCCACTGATTATGTCCAAGTTATATTTTAAGCATCATTTTTGAGACACTGTTAAGTGCTTTGCTGAAACTCTCCTCAACTGCATCTCTTACCTCCTTAAAGCATACTATTAATATCTCAAGTTGAATATTAGGAAAAATTTCTTCAAATGAGTGATCGGGCACTGGAACAGGCTGCTCAGGAAGGTAGTTGAATCATCGACCTTGGAAGTGTTCAAGAAATGTTTAGATGTCATAACTAAGTAAGGGACACGGTTTAGTAGAGTAATATTGGTTGTAGGTGGACAATTGGACTTGCTGATCTTGGAGGTGATTCTATGAAAACAGTAATCTCCTAGTTACACCTTGGGAAACATCCTTTTCTTTAGTGTCTTACTGAAAATGTTGCACTTCAATGCTACTTTTTAAAATAAATGACTGCAAAGTTGCAGATCCATGAAGTTCATTAACTGAAACAGTCTTTTTAGTTAAGCTAAATTTAGAACTTGTCATAGTTTTGATTTTTGATCAGTATTCCACATCATTTAACATCATGCAATGCACTGGGAGTTAAAGAGTTAATGCTGCAGTCCCATGGATTGTCAATATTTTCAGCCTTTTGGTCTCAGAAGGGAAGAATGAAGTACAACTCCCAGAATACTTCATTTTTCCATTCAGAGGGAAAGATATAAATGACTGGGAGACATAAGACTGCCCTTTTCTTTGCTCTCTTTGCTCCCTGGCCATCTTGCCTATAGCATTAGAGTAAGGACTTTGGTTTCATAAACTCTCCCATTTTATTTTATTTATTAGCTTCAATTCCAATCATATTGCATTATATTGCGTAATCTCACATTCTGGTATTATATTTAGTAAACTAAGCTTTTTCTCTTAGCTTGTTGCCACTGTTATCCTCATCTAGGCCCATCTCTCTACCTTTTCCTTCCCCTCCTCCTTTTTCCTGGAGCATGGGTCTGTGGGTCCCTTCACCCCCCTTGTCATGGAACTAGGCCAAACCAGGCCAAAACGTGACAGAGACAAATTAGTTCAGATTTAACAGGACCTTTACAGCCGCATGTCCTATATAAGCCTTTGAAAATGTAAGATAATGGTAGTAAAGCTGAAGTTTGATGGATAAGGAGGAGAGCTATAGAAATATAGAATATCCTGAGTTGGAAGTGACCGACAAGGATCACTTAGTCCAGCTCCTGGCTCCACACAGGACCTCCCAAAAATCAAACCCAATATCTGAGAATACTGTCCAAATGGTACTTGACCCCTGGCAGGCTTGAGGCTGTGACCACTGCTCTGGGGAGTCCATTCCAGCTTCTGATCACCCTCTCAGGGAAGAACCTTTACCTAATACTCAACCTGACTCTCCCAATTCAGGGGAACACACTGCATTAGTCATAGATTTTTTTTACTTCAGCTGTGTTTAAGTGCATGGGAACTGTGGTCACTTCTGTTCTGGTGGGAGTTCTTGCTACAGGTGAGCTGAAAAAGAGGAATAAGCAGGGGGAATTAAAATTATAAGGAGACATTAGCCTTTGGGAAGAGGCCATGGTTCTTGACAACCTAGTTTGAATGCATTGGGATATCTAAAGATGAGCTGAGGAGGTGAAACATTGTTCACACAGGAGAAAAGCCTCAGTGCCGGTGTATCCTATCTATGGCTGTCAGTGCTGTGCTGAAGCATCGAAAATGCCAAAATGCTGTAATCCCAGCCCTACTTTGTCCAATGTTTGAAGAGGACTTAACTCTTTCTCAGTGCCTATGGGGTTACAATTTTGCTCTAGTATAGAAAGGGTGACCTTGATTCAGAAAAGCAGTTCTAACTGAAGCAGCTCAGCATGGCATGTGTGGCTGTGCTTTCCTTCTTTGCCACTCCATTTTGTTTTTGTATCTTCGTTTCTCAGAGTTGTGCCCTACAGTGCACAAAAATCTTATATTTAGCTCAATCTATTAGTTACACAAGCATCTGTTACAGAGGCAGCAGATGGCTGAAAACTCTAATAGAGTTCAGAGGGAAAAGAAATGAGATCTTCATTATGGGGGAAAGGGTATTCTTAGGAATGAAACATGCTTATGAAACGTGCTCATTTTATGTACAAGAGCTGCATTTTGACATGACATGATCAGCATAGATCTAGCATGATGATCATTATTATTTAATGTATATAGTTGAGATGTCTCACAAAAATCACAGAATCTCAGAACTGTAGGGGTTGGAAGGGTCCTCTAGTGATCATTGAGTCCACCACCAATNTCATTATTATTTAATGTATATAGTTGAGATGTCTCACAAAAATCACAGAATCTCAGAACTGTAGGGGTTGGAAGGGTCCTCTAGTGATCATTGAGTCCAGCACCAATGCTAAAGCAGTTCCTTACAGCAAGTCATGCAGGTAAGCATCCAGGTGGGTTTTTAATATCTCCAGAGAAGGACACTCCACAGCCTCTCTGGGCATTTTGTTTGAGTGCTCCATCACTCTGGCAGTAAAGAAGTTCTTTCTTGTATGACAGTATGGAACTACCTGTACTTTTCTTTCTTCCCATTGCTCCTTGTTCTATTGCTACACATCATCACACAATTAATCTGCTTTTTGGACAACAATATTAGTCACTCGTAGATAATTGTTGATCTTTGCAAGCCCTGACCTGGTTCTAAGGATAACTTCTCTCTTTCAGGGGTGACTGAAACTCTAGGGTTTCGATGCATACTACTAAGGGTAGCATTTGTAATTAAGTAATGTAGACTAGATTTTCAATTAGTTATGTGGAAGATAGAAATTTGATGATTTTTTTTTAAAAAGAATTAAGGTCTTTCTTGGATGTGAATGCNGACAGAGACAAATTAGTTCAGATTTAACAGGACCTTTACAGCCGCATGTCCTATATAAGCCTTTGAAAATGTAAGATAATGGTAGTAAAGCTGAAGTTTGATGGATAAGGAGGAGAGCTATAGAAATATAGAATATCCTGAGTTGGAAGTGACCGACAAGGATCACTTAGTCCAGCTCCTGGCTCCACACAGGACCTCCCAAAAATCAAACCCAATATCTGAGAATACTGTCCAAATGGTACTTGACCCCTGGCAGGCTTGAGGCTGTGACCACTGCTCTGGGGAGTCCATTCCAGCTTCTGATCACCCTCTCAGGGAAGAACCTTTACCTAATACTCAACCTGACTCTCCCAATTCAGGGGAACACACTGCATTAGTCATAGATTTTTTTTACTTCAGCTGTGTTTAAGTGCATGGGAACTGTGGTCACTTCTGTTCTGGTGGGAGTTCTTGCTACAGGTGAGCTGAAAAAGAGGAATAAGCAGGGGGAATTAAAATTATAAGGAGACATTAGCCTTTGGGAAGAGGCCATGGTTCTTGACAACCTAGTTTGAATGCATTGGGATATCTAAAGATGAGCTGAGGAGGTGAAACATTGTTCACACAGGAGAAAAGCCTCAGTGCCGGTGTATCCTATCTATGGCTGTCAGTGCTGTGCTGAAGCATCGAAAATGCCAAAATGCTGTAATCCCAGCCCTACTTTGTCCAATGTTTGAAGAGGACTTAACTCTTTCTCAGTGCCTATGGGGTTACAATTTTGCTCTAGTATAGAAAGGGTGACCTTGATTCAGAAAAGCAGTTCTAACTGAAGCAGCTCAGCATGGCATGTGTGGCTGTGCTTTCCTTCTTTGCCACTCCATTTTGTTTTTGTATCTTCGTTTCTCAGAGTTGTGCCCTACAGTGCACAAAAATCTTATATTTAGCTCAATCTATTAGTTACACAAGCATCTGTTACAGAGGCAGCAGATGGCTGAAAACTCTAATAGAGTTCAGAGGGAAAAGAAATGAGATCTTCATTATGGGGGAAAGGGTATTCTTAGGAATGAAACATGCTTATGAAACGTGCTCATTTTATGTACAAGAGAAAGAGCTGCATTTTGACATGACATGATCAGCATAGATCTAGCATGATGATCATTATTATTTAATGTATATAGTTGAGATGTCTCACAAAAATCACAGAATCTCAGAACTGTAGGGGTTGGAAGGGTCCTCTAGTGATCATTGAGTCCAGCACCAATGCTAAAGCAGTTCCTTACAGCAAGTCATGCAGGTAAGCATCCAGGTGGGTTTTTAATATCTCCAGAGAAGGACACTCCACAGCCTCTCTGGGCATTTTGTTTGAGTGCTCCATCACTCTGGCAGTAAAGAAGTTCTTTCTTGTATGACAGTATGGAACTACCTGTACTTTTCTTTCTTCCCATTGCTCCTTGTTCTATTGCTACACATCATCACACAATTAATCTGCTTTTTGGACAACAATATTAGTCACTCGTAGATAATTGTTGATCTTTGCAAGCCCTGACCTGGTTCTAAGGATAACTTCTCTCTTTCAGGGGTGACTGAAACTCTAGGGTTTCGATGCATACTACTAAGGGTAGCATTTGTAATTAAGTAATGTAGACTAGATTTTCAATTAGTTATGTGGAAGATAGAAATTTGATGATTTTTTTTTAAAAAGAATTAAGGTCTTTCTTGGATGTGAATGCGCANGGTAGTTGAATCATCGACCTTGGAAGTGTTCAAGAAATGTTTAGATGTCATAACTAAGTAAGGGACACGGTTTAGTAGAGTAATATTGGTTGTAGGTGGACAATTGGACTTGCTGATCTTGGAGGTGATTCTATGAAAACAGTAATCTCCTAGTTACACCTTGGGAAACATCCTTTTCTTTAGTGTCTTACTGAAAATGTTGCACTTCAATGCTACTTTTTAAAATAAATGACTGCAAAGTTGCAGATCCATGAAGTTCATTAACTGAAACAGTCTTTTTAGTTAAGCTAAATTTAGAACTTGTCATAGTTTTGATTTTTGATCAGTATTCCACATCATTTAACATCATGCAATGCACTGGGAGTTAAAGAGTTAATGCTGCAGTCCCATGGATTGTCAATATTTTCAGCCTTTTGGTCTCAGAAGGGAAGAATGAAGTACAACTCCCAGAATACTTCATTTTTCCATTCAGAGGGAAAGATATAAATGACTGGGAGACATAAGACTGCCCTTTTCTTTGCTCTCTTTGCTCCCTGGCCATCTTGCCTATAGCATTAGAGTAAGGACTTTGGTTTCATAAACTCTCCCATTTTATTTTATTTATTAGCTTCAATTCCAATCATATTGCATTATATTGCGTAATCTCACATTCTGGTATTATATTTAGTAAACTAAGCTTTTTCTCTTAGCTTGTTGCCACTGTTATCCTCATCTAGGCCCATCTCTCTACCTTTTCCTTCCCCTCCTCCTTTTTCCTGGAGCATGGGTCTGTGGGTCCCTTCACCCCCCTTGTCATGGAACTAGGCCAAACCAGGCCAAAACGTGACAGAGACAAATTAGTTCAGATTTAACAGGACCTTTACAGCCGCATGTCCTATATAAGCCTTTGAAAATGTAAGATAATGGTAGTAAAGCTGAAGTTTGATGGATAAGGAGGAGAGCTATAGAAATATAGAATATCCTGAGTTGGAAGTGACCGACAAGGATCACTTAGTCCAGCTCCTGGCTCCACACAGGACCTCCCAAAAATCAAACCCAATATCTGAGAATACTGTCCAAATGGTACTTGACCCCTGGCAGGCTTGAGGCTGTGACCACTGCTCTGGGGAGTCCATTCCAGCTTCTGATCACCCTCTCAGGGAAGAACCTTTACCTAATACTCAACCTGACTCTCCCAATTCAGGGGAACACACTGCATTAGTCATAGATTTTTTTTACTTCAGCTGTGTTTAAGTGCATGGGAACTGTGGTCACTTCTGTTCTGGTGGGAGTTCTTGCTACAGGTGAGCTGAAAAAGAGGAATAAGCAGGGGGAATTAAAATTATAAGGAGACATTAGCCTTTGGGAAGAGGCCATGGTTCTTGACAACCTAGTTTGAATGCATTGGGATATCTAAAGATGAGCTGAGGAGGTGAAACATTGTTCACACAGGAGAAAAGCCTCAGTGCCGGTGTATCCTATCTATGGCTGTCAGTGCTGTGCTGAAGCATCGAAAATGCCAAAATGCTGTAATCCCAGCCCTACTTTGTCCAATGTTTGAAGAGGACTTAACTCTTTCTCAGTGCCTATGGGGTTACAATTTTGCTCTAGTATAGAAAGGGTGACCTTGATTCAGAAAAGCAGTTCTAACTGAAGCAGCTCAGCATGGCATGTGTGGCTGTGCTTTCCTTCTTTGCCACTCCATTTTGTTTTTGTATCTTCGTTTCTCAGAGTTGTGCCCTACAGTGCACAAAAATCTTATATTTAGCTCAATCTATTAGTTACACAAGCATCTGTTACAGAGGCAGCAGATGGCTGAAAACTCTAATAGAGTTCAGAGGGAAAAGAAATGAGATCTTCATTATGGGGGAAAGGGTATTCTTAGGAATGAAACATGCTTATGAAACGTGCTCATTTTATGTACAAGAGAAAGAGCTGCATTTTGACATGACATGATCAGCATAGATCTAGCATGATGATCATTATTATTTAATGTATATAGTTGAGATGTCTCACAAAAATCACAGAATCTCAGAACTGTAGGGGTTGGAAGGGTCCTCTAGTGATCATTGAGTCCAGCACCAATGCTAAAGCAGTTCCTTACAGCAAGTCATGCAGGTAAGCATCCAGGTGGGTTTTTAATATCTCCAGAGAAGGACACTCCACAGCCTCTCTGGGCATTTTGTTTGAGTGCTCCATCACTCTGGCAGTAAAGAAGTTCTTTCTTGTATGACAGTATGGAACTACCTGTACTTTTCTTTCTTCCCATTGCTCCTTGTTCTATTGCTACACATCATCACACAATTAATCTGCTTTTTGGACAACAATATTAGTCACTCGTAGATAATTGTTGATCTTTGCAAGCCCTGACCTGGTTCTAAGGATAACTTCTCTCTTTCAGGGGTGACTGAAACTCTAGGGTTTCGATGCATACTACTAAGGGTAGCATTTGTAATTAAGTAATGTAGACTAGATTTTCAATTAGTTATGTGGAAGATAGAAATTTGATGATTTTTTTTNTCCTTGTTCTATTGCTACACATCATCACACAATTAATCTGCTTTTTGGACAACAATATTAGTCACTCGTAGATAATTGTTGATCTTTGCAAGCCCTGACCTGGTTCTAAGGATAACTTCTCTCTTTCAGGGGTGACTGAAACTCTAGGGTTTCGATGCATACTACTAAGGGTAGCATTTGTAATTAAGTAATGTAGACTAGATTTTCAATTAGTTATGTGGAAGATAGAAATTTGATGATTTTTTTTTAAAAAGAATTAAGGTCTTTCTTGGATGTGAATGCGCATTGCATTATATCTTTCCAAATGCATTTGAATGGGCTTTGAAAAAGAAATGATTAGTCAGTCTTTTTTACTGCCAGTCAGGAAATGGTCCTAGTTAGGTAATGCTGAGTGGTGTTCTTTTTATGAAAAAAGCAGCACTTCAGTGTTTTTACTTTGATGCATGAGGCTATCATCTTTGTTGGTAATCAATAATGCGGCAGAAAATAGCTGTGCAATTGATTGTAGCCACTCCTTACACATAATATGTATCATTTTCATATTAACAACTATTGTTATGCACATTAACAAATGGATTTCCAAGAACAGTGTTTAATTAAACTGATAAGTTTGTGATAAAATCTGCTGATTCAGGTCATTGAGGAAGATATTTTAAGTGTGTTCTTGGTCTGAAGATATATAGAAAATATTGAACTATAGCATCCTATTATTCCAATTTATTAATAACAGCAATTTAAACATGCAACTGATAATCTTTTTTTGTTTGTTTGTTTGATGGTTTGCTCTGGGCTTGCCTCCAAGGCAGATAGGATTGAATCTCTTAAATCATGTCTTTTCCACAATCTTTTCTCACTAATTAAAACTTTTTTTATCTGACCCCAAATAGTTCAGCTAAAGAAACATTAAAATTATTTGTAATCTTTAAAGCGAGTAGGTGGTAACTTCCAAAATACTGTTGCAAGATATAGTAGCATAGTAAGCAACACAGGAGGCCTAAGGCCAAAGTGACATGTTTATTTGGTAACTGGTTCAATTACTGGAGTTCAGTTGTGACCAAAGACTTTGAGCAAAATTAATTGATTAATGGGGAAGATTGGCAGGGGAAATGCAGTCTTTTCAATCTCCAAGTTACTTTCAAAAAAAGCAGAGCTCTTAAATAAGATAGATTTTCTTAATTATTGAACTTCCAAAATGTTTTTGTTTGCCTGGCCTTTCATATTATGATATCCTACACATATAATCATACAAATTTCCGTTTTTCTAAGTTCTGCTGTGTGTCTTTATGTCATATAGACTATTTTTTTATCAACAAAATCTATCTTTTGGGGGTATTCAACCTGAAAACCTTGCATTATTTACATGACACTGAGGTCTTCAGATTAGCAGTGTAATGTTGATGGTTGTGCTGTCTGTCTGTATGGCTGGATTCAGCATTTCTCTCTGCTTTTAGAACTCAGTATAGGTGTCATACACTTGGTGGCCTTATTTTCTTGAAAAGAAACAGCAACATATTCTTCCTGCCTCCTAAAATCAAGAAGCAAGAAAATGTACCCAAGGAAATACACTTCAGTCAGCCTCACCTTGATCTATGGGAAAGTGATGAAATACCTCATCCTGGAAATTTCCAGGCACATGAAGGACAGGATGGTAAGCATGAATATTCAGCATGAGTTTACCATGGGGAAGACATGCTTGACTAATCCAGACAGCCTTTTATAATGAAATAACTTGTTTGGTAGATGAAGTGAGAGAAGTGGATGTTGTCATCTTAGACTTCAGTTAAGATTTTTAACATCATCTCACGTAAGACCATCACTGAGAAACTGATGCTATAGGAGTATACTATACTATGCTGTAGGAGCAGGCAGTGAGGTGTATTGAAAAGTGGCTGAATAATGAGATACAAAGATTGGTCATCAGTAGTATTATGTTTCATTGGAGGCCTGTAACTGACTGTTTACCCAAGGAATAAATGCTTGGTCAAATCTTGTCTGATGTCTTCATTAATGACCTAGATGATGCAGCAGAGAGTATTCTCAGAAAGTTTGCAGATGACAAAATTGGGAGCAGTAAATGCTACATCAAAAGGTCATGCTGTTTTCTAGAATCATAGATGGCTTGGGTTGGAAGGGACCTTAACTATTATCTAGTTCCAGCCCCCCTGCTGTGGGTGGGGTTGCCAACCATTAAATGGGGCACTAGATCAGGTTGTCCAGGGCCCCATCCAACCCGGTCTTATACACTTGCAGGGATGAGGCATTCATAACTTTTCTGGGCAATTTGTTCTAGCTCCTCACCACCCTCTGTGTAAAAATTTTCCCCCTAATAACTGGTCTAAATCTCTCCTCTTTTAGTTTAAAACCATTCCCCATTATCCTATAACTAACAGACCATGTAAAATGTCCATCCTGCTTAGAAGTTCCCTGTAAGTATTGGAAGGCCACAGTGTGTTCTCTGCAAAGCCTTCCCTTCTCCAGGCTGAAGAAGCCCAGCTCCCTCAGCCTATCTTCACAGGAAAGGTTCTCCAGTCTTCTGGTTATCTTTGTGGCCTTCCTCTAGACCTGTTTCAACAGCTGTATATTTTTAGTGTGCTAGGAGCCCCAAACCGGGATGCAGTAGTACTCAAGATGAGACCTTGAGGGAGTGATAGCAACACCTCTTTTGATGTAACCCAGGATACAGTTGGCATTACAGGCTGCAAGAGCACACTTGGCTTGCATCAAGCCAAGGGCCCTCATGTTCTTCTCCACAGGGCTGCTCTCAACAAGCTCTTCTCCTGGTCTTTACACATTATCTGTGATTGTCCTGACCCTAGTACAACAGCTTGTACTTAGTTTTGTTAAACTTCATCATGTTCATGTGAGCCCACTTCTCAAGCTTGTCCAGGTCCCTTTGGATAGCATCCCTTTCTTGTGTCATATAAACTGCACTACTCATCTTGATGTCATCTGCAAACTTGCTGATGGTACAATCAATCTCTCTGTCAGTGTTATTGGTAAAGATGTTAAAAAACACCAGTCCCAAAGCTGACTCCTGCGGGACACCATTTATGACTTGCCTCTGCCTGAACACAGAGTTGCTGACCACAGTCTTCTGTCTGCAGCCATCCTACCAACTCTTAATCCACCAAATAGTCCAAACTTCTACTCCATATCTTTCCAATGTAGAGATAAGGAGGTGGTGTCATGAAGAAAAAGCCAATTGCTTCATTTGCAGATTGGTATAATTCTAGAAGTTGCAGTGGGCTGACATTTGCTGTACACTACTGTATCTGAAAGGAGACATAGGGGGGCAGGCTTTGGAGTATATTCTCTCTAGAAAACTGTTGCAAAAGAAATTCTATGGCACTGATCTGGGACAGACCAGGACCATAAAGCTACTATACATTCACACCAATATGGTGAATAGCAGGAGGTATTTTATTGGTAACAAATATATCCTATGTGCTTCATTTATGCCCTTAAGTCTGTGTCATGATTTACACAGCAGATACATGATTTATGTAGCAGATAACAGAGCAGGGGAGGTCCTATCGCGTCACATCCCGTCAGCGCCGCTTTATTGCCTACTACAGTATCTCCCCCTCCCCATGTTCGATAAAGCCTTGCCCATTACAGTGCGAACGCAACCTGCACCCTTCCGCAACCTCCCACGGAACCCATGATTTAATCTCATACTCTCTCATCGCAGCAAAAGTCCTTTCCATCATTCGTTGCTGGTAGCTTCGCAAGCATCCTACAAAGCACAGTTGCAAACATTATATAAAGCATGATAGACAGATCAGAATATATACAAAGATTGTGAGCCCTATTGCAAAAGTCTTCAAACAGCAGTCTTAGTCATGAGTCCATCTGGATTTCTTCTGTCTATTACATAATACCATCCATTAACAACATTCTGATTTTTCATGGGTTCTGCTTCTCCTTTGGTCATGACTCCTGTTCTGTATTCCTTTTCTGCTTCTTGATCTCTTGTGGTCTCGTGGACGGCTCTTGTGAACCTTCTGTCAGATGTTCTCAGCCCCCTTTATTCTTTATTAGCAAACTATTAACATACTACAGACTAATAACACTCTTTAACAATATTGCTGAATGTAAGAAAAGAGACAAAGCAATCATATAGGACAAGAAATGTTCTTAAACTTAAAAGAGCTACTTGATAGGCTAATAACATCATAACCGTGTTAATACATTAAAAGTGCCATTTCCATAGACTCCAACACCAGCAACACCAAATTCCATCCAATTCACACTCAGTTCACCACCAAAACAGAAAAAGAACACAACCTCTCAATGACCAGCAATTACCCAAGCCTGAGGCACGTCCCCAGTTGCGTTCTGGCAGTGGGCCTGTATGTGGCCATCTTGCCCACACCGAAAGCAGGGACCCTGGTTTGCAGGTCGATGCTGATCTAATGTAGCCATTGCACTAACCATAGCTGAGGCTAATCCCTCATTAGTTACCGGAGCAACTTTCTCTCTGTCCAACACGTATTTAATAGCCTCCCCTGGAGTCTGGAACTTTCCAGGGGCTGCACATAACAGTGCTTTTATATCTTCAAGGGACCTCTGCTGTAAGCAGTCTAAAATCACCGGGTTGTGAACCGCTCTCGGCAAGTCCGACCCCTCAACTGCCTGAATCAGCCTGTTAGCGAAGTCCAGAAAGGATTCTGTAGGGCCCTGGCTGATGTCTGCCCAGGGAGTGGAGGGCTCAATGCTTCGGACAAATTTTCTAAAGGCGGCCAATGCTGCATCTGAAGTGGCGATCAACTCCCCCGGGCATAATTGAGCAACCTGGCCCTATGGGGTGATCATTTCAGCAGCTGCATCTAACATTCTCTGCACATTCATGCCATACACCAGGTGTCTGGGGTCATTCTGCGCTGCCGCTTCAGTCAATCTGAGCTGATTGGTCCATTCCTCCTTCCATACTGTAAATTGTACTGGCTTAAGCACAATTCGCATAAGGCTCTTTATGTCATAAGGTAGCAAAGGTCCACGTGCTGTGAGAGCCTCCAGTGTGCTTAGAGTTAATGGTTATCTCAACACAAACAGAACTTTTTCTCCACAACAACCATATCTGAACTATGTCTAAAGTACTGAGATCTTGATCCAGTTTTAGTTGCAGCAAAACATGGACAGAACAGCATTTATTGCCTCAGTCTGCTAGCTTCTGCATTTGAGTCCCTACCATTAAAATTCAAGCACCCTGGAAATTTGATTAGATTCATCTGTTTTGTAGTTCAGACAGTTCACTGAGCTGAAGAAAGTTTCTTCACCATCAGAACCATTGTAGGTAGGAAATAAATTGTGTCTCCTGTGGGGTAGAACTTGACTCTGAAAGGAATACATTTGAAAGGGGTCAAATGATCATCTAGAGAGAAATAGCTGTCACTAAGGGTGTATTCTACCACTTTAAGTCATGCTGAGTATAACTGATCTCCAAAGACAGCAATGAAAAGAATAAAATATTATGTACTGCTACCTCTTTGAGGCCTGAAGAGCTTCAGAACTGCATCAGGAATTCTGGAATTCAGAAGACACACAGGTATAGTGTTTTCTCATTCGTGTGTCTGCAGCTAAACCACTTCTGTAACATGATGATAGGAGAAACTTGGTGCCTTGCCCACTAACAGTGGAATAGTACTGCTAGGGAAACATGATTTACCTAGTAACAAGGACTTAGGAAGAATGTTTAGAAAGTGATATTAATTTGTTTCATATTATCAACCATTTTTCTTAAAAAAATGTGACATATATGTGTTTGTATGTGTATTTAAAAGTATATATTTTGTTACAATCCACCAGGGAGTAGAAGAGCTCTATGAAGAACATGTGAAAGTACTGTCTTGGATGAACCCAGAAGGACTTCTATTTTCTCCTCATGTATGTTCCTTGCAAATAAGGTCATATTTTAAATAGTATTTACACATGGAATATGTATTTTGAGTTGTCCACAACTGCCATCTGAGGACATTAGGAAAATAATTTTTTTTAGGTAAATTTACCAACACAAAAATAACACTTGAGTTTCTTTTGCCTGGCAAAAAAAAAAAAAAAAAGACAATTGAGCTTAGGAAACTTTGCAGCCTATTCAGTTTTTCAAAATATTAACAGTAGAAACTTGGTTCATTTTGCTAATTAGTATTCTATCATTAAGTATGTAGGTCTGTCCAAAAGTCATGCCTCCTATTCATTTTAATGGAAATTACAGAAAAGAGCACAATAATACTATTTGATAGTGCAAATTCTCAGTTACCAAATTCTGGTTTTCAACACAATCACCTCCATTAGTTATACGTTTTCACTAGCGATAAATGAGAGCCTGCATGCTGTAAAAATCTTCACCAGTGGAAATAATTAATTGTCATTGTCATTACTGATGAAGTAGTGTGTACTACCACTAAGTACCATCACTGAAGTAGTGAAGTACTACTCACCACCTCAATGTGTTAACATCCACTGTTCAGCAAGTGTCAATCAATGTCACTGAGTGCCATTTTCTTCATATGGAGAAATTGAATGATACACCTTTGCTTCATGTGCACTTCCATGTCAGACATCATTTTGCCAGACTCCCCTTCTGCTGACATTTGTCACATGGTAAGAAAATGTAATGAAATATGGGTGAGAAGGCTCAACCTCTATTGCCATACTACCACCATCTGCCTCTGATGTCATAGGCTAATATAATAAAACGGGAGGCATTGCTATTTGGAGTAGCCCTCATAAGATATGTGATATAGTTAATTTTTACAAGTAATTAAACTTATTTTAATTTAAAATATTTTTTATTAAAACATAAAAACTTGAGAGGGAGTAGGCCACAATGTGAGGTGTGTTGGGACATTGGACATTCCCAAGTTAAGCAGAATTTATGCAGGGGAATACAGTTCCACAAATACCAAAATCATCTTGGACATTTATGCCAACATCAATTTTGAGATCCAAAGATTTATATACAGACCTATCTTTATCAGAAATTTGAATTATGTCTCTTTCTCTCTCATCTGTTCTACTCTCCTACAACTGGTCTTGGAAAATCTGTTCAAGAGAAGCTGGGCAAAGAATTACCCTGCTTTTGAAACTTTCGCTTTTTGTTAGTGAGAGTAGTATGTATATTTTAAGTCTTGCTTAAATTATTTGATGCTTATGGTTGGTTTTGTTTTGTTTTGTTTTGTTTTTGTAAGCTAACAGTGATTTACTGTAGATTTTGTGTAGTCGCTGAGGAAATAAAAGACTTTGAATCCAGGTGAGAGAATCAAATCTGCACTGTCTTTATTTCAGAAGAACTGATTTCCTGTGGGTCTTGCTTTGAATGGAAGGGATTTAAAATTTCTAAGTCAAATAAATACATAGTACTTCTTGTAGGCTGAATTAAAGCTACCATATTAAAATCATTTGGAAGAACATCTGGATCCATATTTGCCCACATCTAACAATTACTGGTAGATTGAAATGACTCACCATTGAAGAAAATCTTGGGTCAGATTTACCTGTAGTATGAGTAGGCATTCAAACATTGGCAACCATGTAAGAGCAGCCTGTTGATCTTTTTGTTTAATGTGTTGGGTTTTTTGTGTGTGTTTTTTTTTTGTTTGTTTGTTTGTTCATTTGTTTTTGCTTGCATACTGCATATGAGCCAATGGTTAGGCCAGTCATATGTGTAAGTACGTAATCAGAAGGTGTTCTGTGATGATCAGTAGCCATACCAATATAATGACACACCACTGACTTTCACATGCATAGTACTGCTTATCTCAGCATCACTATCCATGATGCAGTGTTATGCCTTTGTCCCAGCATATAGAGAAGCTTGTAAATATACTTTAGCTGAGAGAGCTTGTTCACATGATGGTTCTTTGTTTGTACCATAAGGCTTCTAAAAATGATTTCAGCCTTTCTAACTCGAAGCACAAAGTGCATTGCTTCTTTTCTTTTTACCCTAAAGAAGTAAATCAAAGGAAATAATAAGGAAGACTATTTCTTGGTGAACCTTAGCAAAACTGTGTGTCTTGTTGTGCTCTGAATGAGTAAATTGAATATGAAAAATGTTATGAGATCTAAATCTAGTCATGTCTAGATGGGGTTGTTTCACAAAGCTAAAGCAGAATGTTGTCTGCTTGGGATATACAACTCCAAACACTGAAATTATCTTATATGTACCTAGAAGATGGTCAATCCCAATCCTGAAGGGTAACTTAATTAAAAAATTGTGTAATGCTGTTTTTTTTAAGACCATTCTTTCTCAGGGATAAGGGAAGGACTTTGCAAACGTACCAAGCATACATCATCTCTGTATAGCACATATGACAAGTGTACCATGCTAAGATGGATCTGGGTAGAAGACAAGGAAAAGCATCTTGTGCACATTGAGTTCTGATGCATATTCTTTCCTCCCATGTACTGTATTAACATAATTTAAATGGAAATTGCATACATGCTGTGGTTTCTATTTTAAGCCTATTAATAACATTTTATGCTACAATTATTTTTGTTACCTATATTTTGATATTGATAACATTTTGTGATGGGTGCACATTTAAATTACTATGGAATCATAGAATAACTTGGGTTGGAAGGGAACTTAAGAGCTTACCTGGTATAACTACCTCATAAAATAGGTTGAGATTCAGAGATTCAAACGTGGATCTTGACTGGGCTGCTAAGAGCCTCGTCCAGATGAATTTTGAACATTTCTGAGCATGGAGATTCTACAGCTTTCTTGTCAACCTGTTTCAGTGCTGAAACATTCATGGGAAAAGCTTTTTTTCTTCCTATTTATGTCACTTTCACTTTTTGCCATCTGTTGCTTCTCATCTGCTGTGAATCTTTGAGGAGAATCTGTCTGCCTCTTCTCTATAATCTACCAGTCACCAGTGACAGACAATCACATCCCTCCTCCTTTGATCCTTCACTTTTGCAAATCAAGCTACCTCAACTGGGGTTTATTTAATAAGCAAAGATACTAGAGCTTTTTCTCTTCTGGTTTATCAAATGCTCACTTGTTCCCCCCAGCCCAGCACTACAATACCTACGGTCTCAACTTCTCTTCTGCTGCTACTCTGGGAAGCTCAGTCCTTGTCAGGCAGCACTTTAGAGGTACCTTGCACTTCCTGTAGCATTAATCTCAGCTCAGCTCTGATTCCTAGGATTTCTCCCCCACTTAAAGGATCTTTCCCCCAATAAGACTTTCATCTTGTTCTTTCTGTGAGCCCTTGGACTTTTGGGGAAGTCTTATGTGTCACTTCTTCATCCTGGAAGGTGTACTCCTGTTTTCCCAATTTAACTAGTTGCATGAACAGAACAATGCATAAATGACCTTGTAATTTGTTGTTCTATCTAATGTTTTTTTTATTAACTGGATGATTCAGGATAAGCCACATTTTTTTAGTCCATGAGCTGTGTAAATTTGCAGTCTTCTCCTTAGTGGTTTCAGTTAGCAGGAAATACTCCTGATGGTGTTGAATAGAAAAGAATTTAGGTCCTTTAACCTGCTTTCAGGTTCCTTGGTTATTATGTAGTCAAACCTAACCACTGCAAGGATGCACTGCTTGGCACTTGTCCAGCTTTTGTCCATCAGTACTTCTGGTCTTGCTTTTAAAAGCTGCTCATTAGAGCTCTACAGACTTGCTCTGTTGCAGATGAAGGTCTTCTCATTGAATTATGCATAAAGTTATGGAATGACTCTTGGCCAGTTTTTCCTTTAAATCTTTTAATAAAGAATCATTGAGAAAAATTAGTTAAGAAAGGTCTTCTGAAGGTCAGATTGGCCAGCCTTCTTTTCAAGTAGGGTTAACTTCAAAGATGGATTAGAGTGAAGTTTAGTTGCATTTTGAATTTCTCCAAACTAATGAGATAAATCTAAAATTGAATGTCTATGAAATAAATTAAATTATTCTAAGGAGGGAAGAAGGTCAATTTATAGGCCAGATGGTGCCACCCTGATCAGGAAATTCCACTTAAAAGTGAGCCATTTAAAGGTGAGCGCACTGGAAACAAAGACGATGAACTTCAGTAGTAGAGCTGGGCAAGGATGTTAACTCTTCAGACTGATATCCTCCAAAACAACTAATAGTCTGTTCTGGAGTCATTCCTGCTGTAACAAATATATATATATATATATATAATTTTTATAATTATTTTATTTCTGGCCTTACTTCTAGCAAAATTTTCTTTATTAAAATTAGATGCAATCAGATAAAATCTTTGGAGTGAAGGAGAACAGATTTGTGATGTATCATCCAATGTGCTTTGTTGCCCCAGGAGGAAAGTAGGACATAAATGTGGTAAGAAATTTGTCTTGTATTTTATTATTCATCTAAAGTCTTCAATTAATAGAGTTATGCGAATGAAGTCTTTTTAAATTCCCTGACAGATATCATGATAAACTCCTTAACAATAAAACTGGAAGAGTATCAGTTGGCTCACCACCTAATAATCATTATTCATGAGCAGGAGCTATGACAAGACAGCAGATAGATACCTGTCTTTTCAAAGTCTGGGTGCTTTACTGGTTGGATTCTGGGAAAAGAGACTGCTTAAACCATTATAACAGTTTTGTGACACGACATTAAGGGGAAAGCAACAGCAGACTGATAATAATATTAATGTATACTGAGTACTTTGAAATGTTTTCTCCTACGAGAAATTATTTTGAAGTTGGTGCTGGCAATTAAAAATCTTTCCGAAGATTTTTAATGGAGATTATTTTCCAAATGGAGAAAATTTTCCAAATATTTAATGGAGATTAGACAGGGCAGATATTAAATGCTCTGGGTAGAATCTCTAATTCAGAAGTCTCTTGGAGTTAGAGATATCAGTCCCTGGTACATTAAATATTTAGTTATAATTCCAGGGATATAAACAGATCAGAGTACTGGTATAGAATCTCAGAGGCAGACAGAGAAGGATTTACTGTGCTTAACTCTATGTATCTACAGCAAAGATACAGACATTCATTTCTGAGCAAGCTACGTCAACTCATGATATCCAGAAACAAAAACCATGAGTTGTCTGATCTAAGGGTGATGTCTGCATTATGATGGTGATTATTGTAGAAGCATCTGGATCTCTTCACTGGCTCTAAAAGTCCAGATAACCATATCAAATGCCTGATAGTAGGAGAGATGAATCTGACCACGGTGAACTGTGCATTGTCATTAACAATATTAATGATAATGAGAACTTGCTTGGTGGGTCTATTTGTGGTAGCTCAAATGAAAGGAATTATGTTTTGTTTACAGATATGAATTAATCTCATTCCAAATATAATTTCAAGGTATTTCACTCACTGACAATCCATCATCTTTATAAATGAAGAGCACTATGTGATTTTATATGGTGCTCCATTGTTTTAGGTAAATGAAAACTATGCAGTTGCATGGACAGGTTAATTCTTCCGAAAATAAAGGCTGAGCCCTAATCTTGGTATAACCAGTTAATTCTGAGATTCCTTAAATATAACAGAACTATCTCCCACACTAGTCAGAGGTCCTCAGGGGTTTTTGAGCTTGCATGAGATAAAGAAGCAGACTTGAGAAGACCAGGTAAATTAGATTATTCCCTCCCATGTTATCAGAGAAGGCTGTTAAAAACTGCTACCTGTAAGCTTTTACCCCTGGTGCAGTGCCTTTTGGGGAGCTGTATAGTGCTGCAAAGTATCTTAGTGATTCTTCTCCTTTGTCAGCAGTTTCAGTTAGCCCTGGCTTGCACCGACTGACTCTAGCCCAAAAATGGTGGCCACTGCCTTTACAGCACCTCTTTGTTGTCAAAACTTAGATGGCTTCAGGCTGGGCTTGGCAGTGTAGCATTATGGAGTTTTGTGATTTTAGGGCTGATGAAAGGCTTAGGCTGGAAGTATAGCTCACAAAGGGGAAAATAAGGACTGGAGGAAAACAGAGAAAAAGAAAACAAGAAATGCAATGTAGCAGAAGCAAACAGCTGACAGATATTATTGTATATTAAAGCAAGTTTAGTTATCCAGTCTTGTACTGCAGGGAGAGTTTATCAGATTCATGCTAAAAAATACCACTTAATTCTTTTAAGTTCTTTAAACTTAGCCTTGTGGAGTTTTTTTCCACCGGATAGCATAAAGTTGGCTGTAGCTGTGATAGTTCATTCTTAAAATGTGATGTTAATGTGTATCTATCTACATTAAATAATAAGAGGAACAGATGGGGCTATGAACATAGGGAATCTGCTGAAGATTCTTTCTTAGTAAGATAATTTTTCCTTCGTGAGTCTGCCTTAAGTATCAGAGACCTCAACTCACTGTATAAATAAAATGCCAGTTCCACTGTGTCTTAGTGGGTCTTTGAAGATTTGAGCTGAATGTTGAGTTTGTTCAGGTTGAGACTAAACCAAGGAAAAGCAAATGCAGGTCTGCTTATTTCAATTACAAGAAGAAATTCCCATTTTTTAACACAAACCATTGCTTACTGTCATTCCTGACTATACATCACTTTCCTCACCAGCTATCTCAAGGCAGAGGCAGGCTGTGTGGTTTCATAAATAGGTTTGTTAGAAGCTTCTAGTGAGGTTAATTGGTATGGTTTGCACATTCAGAAAGCCCAAACAGCATTTCCATTTCTCTTCAAACAGACAGGATGGGAAAAGAATGCCTCTGATGATCTCAACTGCAGCTGGGGTCTTCCAGAAGTGAGTAAATAATATATGATCCTAGTGGTGGTTGCTCTGAAATACTCAAGCATTTTTAGTATGATGAACTGTATGGTATAGGTACATGCTCTTGTCTGGTTTGAGATAAATTATCTGGTGTTTACTTTTTGGATGCACAGAAAATTAAAGCTTGTTGCAAAACTCTAGTGGCTATCCCCTGGAGAAAATGATTAAGGGAAGTGTCTTCACCTCTTGATGTTTTTAAAACCAAGTATCTTTCAGGATGTGGGAGCTTTAGTTGAATCTTTCATAGTGGTCGGTGAAGAGGTAGATGGATAAAATCAAAGACTGTTTGACTTCAGGAGATCCAACCAAGAAGCTGCTTTATGTGTGAGTTCCACAGAAAATACTTTGCTTGCATTTTCTATTAAGAGTTTTGAGTGGAATGTTCCTAAACAGTCTTTGAACCAATAAAANTTTTGTTACACAAAAAAAAAAGGGTGGTTTTTTTTTTTTTTTTTTTTTGTCAGCTGTTTTTCGTGTTCTCTCCTCTCCATGGCTCATATTGCAGTAATCTGTACTTTTGGAACAAGATGATCAGAGATTAATATTTGTTTTACTGAAATAATAATCTCAGCTACCACGTGCAGCCAAAGAGGCAGGTCTTAATTCTTCTGTAGCATTTGACCTCACCTCCAGGGTAGGATGCAGTAAGAAGCTGTTATATTTTGCATGCAGCTGAGAGCCCAGAATGCCCCTCTGTTCTGCCTGTACGAGGGAAAGTTTGCACCACACATTCTGCTAGAATGTGTATTCTGCTAGAATGCACTGCTCATTTTGGCTTACCTCCACACAGGCTAGTGATAGCAAAGAGTATACATGGTGGGTTTGTCTTCTCACTCATCTTAAATTTCTCCTACTTTGTCCTTGGAATATTAAGTACAATCCATCAGTGCTATAGAGGAAATACAGACTTTTTCTCTATTACAAGGAAAGGGAACTCAGCTTGTAGTAAAAGGAGACAGAGTCCTATGTTGTCATCAAGGTTCACAGCTCCCACTAGCACAGACATATTCAACTTGTGGCCTGCAATTCACATGCAGCCTGGCACTGGTCTGCCCCCACCCCACCTCATCATTGGGGCAGCTCTTTCCTGACAAGCGGCCAAGCCCAACCCGGGGTACAAACCTCTTACTCAGCAACAACCGTACATTGGTGTGGAATTTACACTACCTGGACTGAAATCAGGACACAGGGAGGGTACAGTGCAGTGTTAGCTAAGTTATGGCAAATAATTTGATGTATTTTGATACACTGGCTAAACAGAGTCCTGTGAACAGCAGAAAATATGCAGCCTTGCTTTCCATTTTGATACAGGAATTTGAGAATGGGTTTCAAGATTGCTGAGAAAATAATCAATTTTTTATTGTATTAGTGATTTTATTTTCAGTCAACATAAATACATTAGCTGCGAATTTTCAAATGAAATGTAGAGAGTTGCAATCAGATATTAAACTAAAAATTTGATCATGTCTCTTTACTAGACTTCTTTAAGATCTGTCTTACCAGTGAAAAATATCTCTTGCTTCACAGTCTCACCCTAGAAACAGAATCATTTGGGAATCAATTGGAGAAGACCTTCAAGATCATCAGGTCCATTTGTCAATCTGACATAAAAAAAGGAGGCTTTGAGGAATAAAAAATCAGCTTTAGATCCCATTACTATGCTTTAGAGTGGAAAAAGAAGGCTTGTGCTCCACAAAGGATGGTTCGGATCATGATATGAGGCTTTGAACCTTTCAAAATGGGGCTTTGTACTCTTCAGCTCAGGGTCCAGATCCTGAAGTGAAGCTCTGATCTCTCAAAATGGGCATTTTATCCCCTTTGGGCCCTTAATGTCAGGCTTTGGCCCCTGGCATATAGCTTTGGGCACTTGAAAGGAGCCTTTGAGCATTAAAATGGGGCTTTGGGCCTTCACAAAGGTGGTTGTTGATGAGTGGGAGGAGAACTGGCCTAAGGGAGACTTTGGGCTCTAAAATTCAGGCCTTGACCTCTAAAAGGAAGTTTGTCCTGTCAGAGAATGCCATGGCCACTCAAAAGGAGGCTTTTATCCCTGAAAATAATGCTTTGGGCCCTAAAAGAAAACTCCAGACCTGAAAAATTAGGCTACAGGTGACAAAATAATGGTTTTGGATCCCAAGTAGGCCCTTTCAGGGGGCTGTATGTGTTTGGATGCTTAATAATGAGGCCACAATCTGTAAAACAGAGCCTCCAGTTCCTATCAGTACACTTTCTAGCCACCAAAAGAGAGTTTAGAGCTTTAACAGATTGTTTGTGCCTAAAAAGGAAAGTGCATTCGTTAAATTGGGGCTCTAGGTTTTAGAGGTTTTAGACTCTGACACTGACTCTCTGAAACCCAAACCCGAGTGCTGGGCCCTAAAAAGTGGGTTTGGAACCTGAAATTGAGAGAGTGGCCACATGCCTTATGTCATCACTTTTTGAATGTATATACACTTGAGACCAACTATTCTCAAGGATGAAGCACAAGAAGAGTAACATTTAATCAAAATCTCAGACAAGCATCTTGAGAACTCACTAAGAATTGCAACCACTTCTACTGAACCAGAATGATGCACCAGTTTCACAAAAACGAGGCCAAATATTCCACTAGTTTTTGTGTTATTTGTAAGAAACTATTATTATTTTATACCATTGCCTCAAAGTTTGCTGATGAACGTGTCCGAGCATGTACAAGCAAGTCCTGGGCAAGGGTTGTGAAATCCTTTGTTTAAAGGACAAGCAGATGGGGATGTCCTGGGGCAACGAAAGAGAGATAAGCTGCAGCTCAGTGGCTGCTGAACACTTTTGTGTGGTACTCATCTCTGTGGGGAGACAGCCATCTCGGGAGATGCTTGCCTGGCATGCTAGCATGGGATTTGTCATGATGGCAGGAAAAAATGGAGGATAAAAGAGGGATTGACCACCATGAGATTGGGTGTTCTTCCATCAGAAACCTCGTGAGCTGAACCCTGCTGCTGAACTCCCTCCTGGTGGTGATCAGCCCTTAAATGGGGTCTGGGAGAGGTGGAGCCAGACTCCACCCCTTCCAATCACACAGGTACACTACCTTCACCTGTGCCCCTGCAGCTGACTCNGTGGAGCCAGACTCCACCCCTTCCAATCACACAGGTACACTACCTTCACCTGTGCCCCTGCAGCTGACTCAGTGCTTGCCTCAGGTGATCAATCAGTGGTTCAGGCTGTGATTCAACAGTTCTCATACACTCCACCCCTTCACAACGTGAACCACGGATCAAGTAACTACACGGTGAGCCCTCCTTAATACAGAG
>VXAB01006848.1:103097-118489 GCA_013399175.1 Odontophorus gujanensis | reverse complement strand
CGGCCCGGCCCGGCCCCGCCGCGACCCACGCTGCCGCCCCGGGGCCGCCCGCTGCCGGCCCGCCTCCGAGCTGCTCCTCTGCTCGTCCCCCGCTCCGCCGCCTCCCGGGGTTTGTTTACAGCCGCTACTAGGAGAGACTGCTACACGGGTCTTATTTTAGGAGCTGGTGATGACTAACGGAGTTAAAAGGAGCTTAGTACAGAAAACAACCCTATTTTTAGACGGCTGTTGTTTCATTGAGTTACTGTAGCAAACGCGCCCTGTCCGTTCTTAAAGCCGCTTCTCGGTGCCCGGTGCTCCGTGCCGCGCGGCCGCGGGACGCACCCGCGCCGCCCCAGGCGGGACCTCCACGGGGACGCCGTTGTCTTCGTGTTCTCAAATCCAACCCGTGGAGCACCTGCAGCAACGCACAGCTACCTGCAGCGCTGCCCACGCCTCTCGCCGCTCCGCTAAGGGCACCGCGAACACTCTGTCCCGCGGGATCAGGAGCAAGGGGCTGGGCCGTGCTCTCGCTGCCTCCTCAGCAGGCTCACCTTGGTTAGGGCCTCGCGGTGGGGCTGCTGTTCCTGATGCACCCCAAGCTGCCGCAGGGCTCGGGGTGAGTTTTACCCTGCCCGGCGGCCGCAGCTGGGGAGTTCTCAACTTCATCTGCACAGAGGTGTTCTGAAACGGAGGAGAGGGTCTCCTGACTCCAGCGTTTACCAATATGGATCATATGGATCCAAAAATTTGACCGTTTGGGATGCAGTCGTTTTGTTCTGAGTGCCTTCCCTTCTATAGCTACGTTCATAGGTCCCTCCGAAAGTAATGCCTCCTGTTTATTTCCATGGGAACGACAACAGATACAAAGAGCACAATAACAAGATTTGATAGAGCAAATTCTCACCTTCAGAACAGTATTTCTTCAACACACATACCTCTCTTAGCTATGCATGAACAAGAACCTGCATGCTGTGCTTGTAAAAATCTGCACCAGCGGAGGTGATCCATTGTCATTGTCGCCACTGCTGAAACGCACCACCCAGCGCCTCACTGTGCTCACATCCACTTTGGTCTCCATAAATATTTAGGAAGCACTGATGAATATAAATTGGTGGAGTTTTCTCTGCATGGAGGAATTTAGTGACACATCTTTGCTTCATACGCTTCTGTATCAGATGCCATTTTATCACACTGCCCCTCTGCTACCTACCATCTGTCATACAGCAACAAGATATAATGGAATATTGGTGGGAGGGCTCAACTTCTACTGCCGTACTACCAACTTTCACCTCTGACATCATGAGCCAACACAATAAAACAGCAGGCGCTACTTTTGGAACGGCCCTCATGATACATATACTAGTGTCCATCTTTTAGGGTCCGTGCACTCATCTTTTGGATCCTTTGCAGCTTCAAAAGCATCAGTATCTGTTCAGCATTTCATCCATTGTAACAAAACATTTAGTAAGTTGCAAGTCTCTGTAGCCACAACCCTAGTTAAAGCATTTCTAATCCCCTGCTTTGAAAATTGTAAAGAAATTTGCTGGAAAATAAGTGAGCATGTGGCTGGTATCCTTGACCAATACCACGCTGTTCTGAAAAGGCAATCATGAAGCTCCATGCACCAGTGATGGCCAGTTGCTGCCCCACGTCCCCAGAAGGACACGTTTGGTGAAGAGGCCCAGATTCGCGTCAGCCTGATATCCCCCAGGCTCAGTCTCCTGCAAAAGCTGCCTGAAATCACTTCACCACGTTTAAAGCGCATTGCACTTAGTAGGACAAATGCCAGCAGAGGAATTTTGTGTGCTTGAATAATGTTGCAATTTACCCTGTGGTCGGTCTCATTACAGCACTGAGGGCCCTGTTGGTTTACCTGGCTTTTGATTTAGTGGGCTCTTGGTAAATGACTGTGGAGGCACACAGCCAGGGACTGCAGGAAAACAGCCTTACACCTCTCTGGAGCTACAGCCACCCATTCAGACACCGACGTCCTGGTGTAACGACAGACATCAGACAGCCACACCAGAGCCATGTGCAGAAGGATGAATTAAACAGATGTGAGTTCAGCTCTGTGGCACTGTGTGCTGCGTGGGTGCCCCTTCCCAGATCCTGAATTCTGGGCAGGTGGGGGGGTGTGATTCCTGCCTCAGCAGTGCCCCATTGAGGTCCCTCATATGGCTGTTGGGTGTGGAAACGGATTCTGCTGGGCACTGCCAGGGATGCCCAAAATTCAGCAGGCAGCCAAAAAGTAAAGGCTCATGTAACATACAGATCAGTTCTGTTTGTAAAATATTACTAAAGAATCAGCAGTGCTTAATATTCATGCAGTATGGGCAGGCTTGCAAAGGAGCAGTGACGGGATTTTTTTACCAGGCTACTGGTGGTAGTTGGAGAAATATTTCGTGTGTGTCATTCTTGCTGGCTGCTGGCACTGAGCAGCCTCTGGCCTCAGTGCCGAGCACTCACTGTGGGAGAGCAGTTGCTGCCTGCCTGCGTGCGGGGCTGGTGGCAGAGCTGGTAGCTCTCCAGGGAAGGGAAAGGTGAGGTGTGCAGTTTCTGGGAGATGGACGAGTTGCCATGCCTGTGAGGAGCATGTGAGGAGTGTTCCCCTCACCCACCCTTGGCATGGGTGCACACTGTTCCTTCCTGGCAGCAGGCAGCCTGTTCTAGAGCTGGGCCTGATGGCAGGAGCGGAGCAACTTTGAGCCACACTGGAGCAGCAGTGGTGCAGCTGGACTGCCTGCCTGCAGCACTGCAAAGGCCACAGGGGCTCTTCTGCTGAGACACAGACTCTTCTTCTGGTTGGCTTCACATCCCTGGGAAATCTGCTGTGGGCAACAGGTCCCTGCCACTCCTTACTCTCTCCTGTCTGCTGGTGGTCAGTCCAGAGCATCTGCCTCTACAGCCAGCAGAACCTGTGGATCTGACTGAGACCCGTGCTTTGCTGTGCCACTGTCATAGCCATGCACCCTGGGCACCAAGCATCCTCCTGTGTCCCTGTCTCACACATGTGCTCCCTTCGCTCCCTGTGCTGAGGCCCCAGGAGCTGACTGACACAAAGGGGTGCTCTGGTGGTGGCTTGGTGCCCTCTGTAATCCCTCTGCCTGTAATCAGGCAGGTTGCAGGTTCTGAGCACCATGTGGAGGGCATCCCATTTGTCACGCAAGCAGAGTGATTTGGTGGGGAGCCCTGAGATCTCTGGCTGCAGCAGGAGCTCTCTTCTCCAAAACCTCAGCTGCACTGTTATTTATTTGTTTGGCTGCTGCTACCACCAGCCCAGGGCCTTTTCTTCATTAGTTTCTTCCTGCTCTGTTTCATTAAAGTTGCATTTAAGTGTGCTATTGGTTCTCTCCAAGCAAATAGCCTTCCATTATGTAATATTCAATTTATTTGCATTAGCCTATTTCTCCAGCAACTCAAAATCCTCCTATAGCTGATGCATTCCTGAAGTTTATCAGCAGCCTCCCCTTCTATCATGACATCATCTGTGTCTGGACGCCCAGCAGCTTGTGTCAGCCCCAGGCTCATTTGTATAGAACTCTCAAAAACTGTGTCAGTGCTGAGCTCCAGGAGATCCTGCCTGTTATCTCTCCTCATGCACAGACTCCTGATTATCACACTTCTCTTTTCTCTAACCCACGTTTTATCCTTTTAATATCAACATTCCAAGACTTGCATACTTTTTACTGACCTTGTTCTCTGATGTGCTATCAGCCTTTTTAAACTCCAGCAAATTCAAAAAGTCATTACCTTTTCTGAGTTCAGCTTCAAGATGAATAGAATTTGGACCTCTCAGCAGAAATTTCTACTATGGCTCCTTGTTGCACATACTTGCAAACACCATTTCCTACTCCCTCTTCCCCCATAGTTTTCAGTAGATGAGGGGCGTGGGGGATAAAGTATTTTCCAGTTGAGGAAAGGAAATACAGAATCACAGAATTGTAGGGGATGGAAGGGACCTCTAGAGATCATCTAGTCCAACCCCTCTGCCAAAGCAGCTCCCTAGCCCAGGTTGCACAGGTAGGCATCCAGAGAAGAAGACTCCACCACCTCTCTGTGCAGCCTGTGCCAGTGCTCCGTCACTGCACTGTGAAGAAGTTCCCATGCACATTTGTGCAGAACTTCCTATGCTTCAGTTTGTGGCCATTTCCCCTTGTCCTATCACCACACACTGCTGAGAAGAGTCCAGTCTTGTCCCTTTGCCTCCTGCTCCTTAGATATTTATAGACGTAGATCAGATCCCCTCTGAATCTTCTTTTCTCAAGGCTGAACAGACCCAGGTATCTCTGACTTTCCTCATAAGGGAGATGCTTCATGCCCTTTATCATCTTTGTAGCCCTCTGCTGAATTCTTTCAAGGACATCCCTGTCTTTTTTGTACTGGGGAGCCCAGAACAGGACACAGTACTCCAGATGAGGCCTCACCAGGGCAGAGTAGAGGGGGAGGATCACCTCCCTCGACCTGCTGGCCACGCTTTTCTTAATGCACCCCAGGATCCTATTGGCCTTCTTGGCCACCAGGGCACACTGCTGGCTCATGGCCAGCCTATTATCCACCAGGACACCCAGGTCCCTCCCCTCAGAGCTCCTCTCCAGCAGGTCATCCCCCAGCCTGTACTGGTGCATGCGGTTATTCCTCCGTAGGTGCAAGACTCTACACTTGTTCTTGTTAAACCTCATCTGGTTCCTTTCTGCCCAACTCTCCAGTCTGTCCAGGTCTCACTGAATGGCAGCACAGCCTTCTGGCATGTCAGCCATTCCTCCCAGCTTTGTATCATCAGCAAACTTGCTGAGGGTGGACTCTATCCTCTCATCAAAGTCATTGATGAAGATGTTGAACAGGACCAGACGCAGCACTGACCCCTGAAGAACACTGCTAAGTACAGGCCTCCAACTGGACTCTGCACCACTGATCTTAACCCTCTGAGCTCTGCCAGTCAGCCAGTTCTCCACCCACCTCACTGTCCACTCATCTATTCCACAATGCCTCAACTTCATTATAAAGTTGAGGTTTTATTCACTCACCTTGGATTACACACTGTTGAGGAGCATCCTTCATATTCCAAGTGAAGTGGGTGATTATGAGCTGCAGCCCAGTGGTGGGAAGCCGGGTGCGAGGCTCTTCACCTCCTGCTTTCAGGAGCTGCTCAGTATCTCTAAAGACAGCAGCCTGGGTCAGGGTTGGAACTTGGAGTTTTTCAGCTACTAGAAGATGAACTTACAGGACACTGCCTGCTCCTGGAAGTGAAGGTCTGTGATGGAGGTGCTGAATGCCCCATAGGTGATAGGCTACTGAGAAGCCCTTGGATCAACTTGGCACAGCCAGCAGTTCCTCTTTCCATGGTGATTGTGAAAAGCTGGCAAGAGACTGAACTCTCAGCATGCCCTTCCCTTCTTCACACCTTAAATTTTATCTCCCTCATATTTTAGGCACCAGGTATGTTTTTGTTGTAGGGATGATTTGACCGAGGGGTCCAGCATCCTGCTGGACATCCATTGCCAGACTCTTATATGTTGGTCAAGCATGTGTTTAGCTCTTAGTGAGCAAAATGAGGCACAAGCCTAGTGCTTTTCCTCCACTCGTTGTGGTAACATTCCTGTTTTGTGGCACCCTTGTATTCTGAAATACCTATCTTGAAGAACAAATGCTGAAAATTAAAATCTTGAGTCAAGCTTCCTCATTAGTAGCCTGCCTGGCTAGACTCTAGCTTGTTATTTTTTGCTGGTGCATAGTTGTAAAGAGAAAACCTAGGAGAAAATAGGCAATTAAAATGCATTAAATTGATTTCCAAATGAGTATGCAGAATCAGAAAGTCTCAGGAAGAACCTCATCACTTCTTTTACATCTGTTGCTGTATGTGAGAGGAAAAATTCACCAGCAACTAGAATAAAGGACATTTGAAAACATTAGTAGGGTTAAACTTTTGTCTAGACAAGCCCCTGATACCAAAAGTACTGACACTGTAACTGCTTGGCATGTGCTGTTTTTGGAGCAGGACTTCTCAAAGGCCAAGCAGATGTTGTTCAGTAGGAACTCCTCAGCTCCAGCAACTTAACCATGACACTCATCTCTCCAAATCCAGGGAATCATTGTCATTGTTAAGAAATAATGCCAGAAAGCACCCCAGCATTCCACTGTTCTAAACTGTGTTCTGGTTTAGAACACAGTCTGATGCAGTTTCCAGCAGCAGTGAGTTGACAAGCGCTAAGAAACAGCACAACCTCTGGGCACCAAGCCCACATCTGCTCCATGATGGGATATCAGCAGCAGCCACCTCAGCACAGAGCAATGCACGAACAGAACGTGCATGTACTGGGACAGTTAGAGAAAAGCTGTGAAGATGTCACAAATAGATCCCTTCTTCTTTACTCTCAGGGCTTTCCCCTCTCTACTCCCTTCCCCCCAGGAGTCCGATTATATTCATTTTTTGGTTGCTTTTTAAGCACATTAAGTAAATTACAAAATTAAAGAAGCCTCTCAACTGTGTTGCATGACAAAGAGGCTCCCAGCAGATGTATGAGTGTTGTAAGAGAAATCAAATTCCATAGACAGGCACATGCAAACAGTAGTGCCTTTGTCAAGCTAAGAGGTAAAGCAAAGACAGAATAACCTCCCAGACCTGCTGGTGAAGGCTGGAAATATCCACTCATCTGTAATATGGGAGAAAACTAGAGAAGGAAAAACATGGCCTTTGATGTCACAAGACAGAAAATAAGAGTCCAAGAGCTTATTCTCTTAGCAGAAAGCAGCTATGCAAAGCCAGACTGAAAACTAGGTCTGAAAATTGGCTCAAGGTACTTCAGAACTTCTTCTGAGGTCTAGAGAGGCCATTGTTGAAGGTGTGTATTTGAAATTAAAGCTATTAACATTTAGTGCTAGAGGCCAGTTTGCCACCCAGCCCTGGTGCACGGAGCAGTCTGTAAGATCTGTGCCACAGCAAAATGCTTTTCTCACTGTTTTTCAAGTTCCATGAGTTAAAACTGCCAAGCCTGGGTACCTGGGATTTGGCTCCATGTTCTGCTGGTTGCACTCCAGTAAGTGGACACAGACTGGTTTTATGCAAGTGGCAAAGAGATGAAGACAGTAAGAGAGCAGTTTGGGATGAGCATGGGGGCCAAGGTCTGCACACTCTAGTTCAGTCTCCCAGGAGCTGCAGTGCAGCAATCTGGAGCAGGCAGGGTCAGGCCAGGATGGGCTGCCAGGACTCAGCTCTGGGCCTGGCACTGATATCTGTCACAGTGACTGTGTGGAATTGCTGATTCAGGAGTGCCAGGGAGGAGAACATCTGAACATGCTGAGGTGAGACGTCCAGCGCTGCATGAGCATGGGATCTTATTTCTTTTGACGGTAGCTGGTACTGCCTGGCCAGGCAGGCAGAAAGCCAGATCCAAAGTTTGTCTGTCCCCACAGCTGTTGAAGCACTGGCCATGGGTTGTCACAGTAAATTCTTCTTGTTGTGGCCTTCTGTGAAGGGTTCTTTTCCTCCATTCAACCCAAATAAAAGTTTGTAGGAAGCCAAAAACTCACCTCAGAGGGTAAAGGTGCCGAGTGGCCAAGACCGATGCTTGAGTTCAGCCTAGATGGACTGCTGTCAGAAACCCCCTCTGTGTTTCAACACCAGCAGTGATTAAAAACAGCCTGTCCTGTGCAGTGCAGCCCCAGATGCAGACATGGAAATGCTTGTTTGACAATGACTGCTTTGGATAAAAAAATATTCTTTTCGTGCCTTGGATAAAAGATTTAAGAATAAGCCATTAAATGATTTTTTTTTGTTCTCATACTACTGAAACACAATTTTTGAAAATAGGTACCTTGTATCTTGAAACAAGAAGAGTTTTGCTGGTTACTCTCACAGCCGAGGAATGATGCTGGTTATTTGTAAGCTCCCATTGCCCCCTTCTGGTCGATGTAAAAATAGCATGTTTTACATGAAACTACAATTGCTTTCTAGAAGTAACGAAATAAAAAGCCCCAAACCAAAACAACCCACACCAAAACAACCAAACCAGAAACCTATTTACAATTGCTCACTTTGACCTAATCATAGAATCATGGGATCATAGAATCACCAAAGTTGGAAAAGACCTACAAGATCATCCAGTCCAACCGTCCACCTATCACCAATGTTTTCCCACTAAACCATGTTCCTCAGTACAACATCTAAGCATATCTTGAACACCTCCAGGATTGGTGACTCCATCACCCCCCTGGGGAGCCTGTTCCAGTGCCTGACCACAGGCTTCTTGGAGAAGAAGTATTTCCTAACCTCCAAAATGAATCTCCCCTGGTGCAACTTGAAGCCATTCCCTCTAGTCCTATCTCTAGTTACATGGGAGAAGAAGCCAACCCCCACCTCATCACAACCTCCTTTCAGGTAGTTGTAGAGAATTATAAGGTCTCCCCCGAGCCTCCTCTTCTCCAGACTAAATCATCCCACTTCCTTCAGTTGTTTCTCGTAAGGCCTGTGCTCCAGACCCCTTGCAGATTTGTTGCCCTTCTCTGAACACGCTCCAGGGCCTCAATGTCTTTCTTGTAGTGAGGGGCCCAAAACTGAACTCAGTACTCAAGGTATGGCCTCACCAGTGCTGAGTACAGGGGGGATGATCACTCCCCTGCCCCTGCTAGGTACACTATTTCTGATACAAGTCAGGATGCCACTGGCCTTCTTGGCCACCTGGGCACACTGCTGGCTCATGTTCAGTCGAGCATTGGCAAATACCCCCAGGTCCTTTTCCTCTGCACAGTATTCCAACTGCTCTGCCCCAAGCCCGTAGTGTTGACTGGGGTTGTTGTGGCCAAAGTGCAGGACCTGGCACTTTGTCTTGCTGAACTTCATCCCGTTGGCCTCAGCCAAGCTCTCCAGCCTGTCCAGATCCCTCTATAGGGTTTTCCTACCTTGAGGCAGATTGACACTTCCAGCCAACTTGGTGTCATCTGCAAACTTACTGAGGATGCACTTAGTACCCTCTTCCAGGCATTTGAACAGGACAGGCCACAACACTAACCCCTGGGGAATAGCACTCGTGACTGGTTGCCAGCTGGTTATGACTCCATTCACCACTACTCTCTGGGCCCAGGCATCCAGGCCGAACTTTACCCAGCAAAGAGTGTATCTGTTCAAGCCACAGGCTGCCAGCTTCTGCAGGAGAATACTGTGGGAGACAGTGTTGATGGCTTTGAAATTTATCAGTCATTCAAGCAGAAACTGAGATCATTTTTGGAAAACACTGATGCTGAATTAGAAAGGAAAGGAGTTGGCAGTAGATGCAGATGCTTTTCTGTCTGGGTTAAAGGGCTGGGTGGCACACGAAGCCATATTGGCTTACAGAGTTGTAAAGTCACTTGCTTTCTCTGTCTTTGACATTCAAGCACTAGTTTACAAGCTGTTTCAATAATAATACTGTGCTAAGAAACTTCAGTTCAATTGATTATGTTTTGTGTTAATCATCACTGACAACACAGCTATGCTTTCCATCAGAAACAGGCTTGCAGGCTGTTCTCATGCCAGCAGAAAGGCAAAGAAAAGAGCTTGTAGAGCAATTCTGGCAGGGGAGCTTGTGAGAAGTGAGGGGTAGAGCAAGAGATGAACCCACACGATGGGTTCAACCAGGCCACAGTGCCAGATGAGGGCTTTTAGCAGGACGGAATCTCCGGCACATGTAGTCAAGAGAGCACTGATGGCAGTTATCAGGAAGATGAGAAGAAAATTCAGCAGCAGGTATGGAATTACTGGGGGGCTAACCAGCTGGCTTCTAGCGTGACCTTGAACATCACCAAAAAGTATGATTACTGCATGTTTATGTTCATGAAAAAAATAAATCACAAGTGAAACAATCCCTAGCACAAAGCAGGATGATCAAGTCTCCGGCTAAAAGCCATGTCCTTTCTTTGTGCTTAGTGTAAATGAGACCACCAAGTTCCCATGTTCCTGAAAGCCCTGCCTCCCTGTAAGAAAAAGGAAACTGCTCCTTTCCTCCAGAGTCACCTAGAGGAGGTCTTAGGACCCTCCTGGGTTCTACCCCATTTCACTGCAACCTTCTAGCTGCATTACTTCATCATCAAAGTACTCTCCAAATCCCTGTCTTCATTACTCGTCATTTGCCCTCACTTCCATCCATTTTCAGTAATGGCAAAACCTTTTCCTATATAGAAATCTCCCAATTATTAGGTAAAGTGGCTTTTTACCTCTCTCTGAATAACCTGTATTGTTGTTGCCAGAATGCTGCTCAGGGTCCATACCTAATATGGTAACAATTATCTGTCTACTGCTCCTATACTTATCTGCTCCTATAGTCTTCTCTTCAGACTGATCATTTTGTCTGATCAGCTTGAGATCTGCCAAAGGACTGGGGGAGTGTAAAGTGGCTACTCAGTATGGTCTGGAAACTGGGCTCCTGCTCACAATGCAAACATCTTAAAAACAGCAGCATTCATAAGCACCTTTTATTTCTAGTGAAAACTCCCTTCAACCAGAAATGGGAATCGTTGTATGGGGGAAAATATGGAAATTATTATATTCTTCCCACTTTATTTGCTTTATGTCTCTAAGCTCTTACTTCCTGCCTCAAATTCTGACGCTCATTGAGATTTGCCTAGTATGAAGCTAATTAAGAGCTTCATTCCAGACTCCCAAGCAACTCCCATTTTTTCTCACTCCTAAAGTTCCCACATTTTTCCTGCCTTGGAAAACTATCAAACCAGAAAAGAAGTGATGAAAATTGGAAAAACTGAAAACTGTCGGGACAGCAACTAACAAGTAACAAGTCAGCTATAGAGAGGCCATATAGAGATTTTCATGTTTTCCCTTGAGTTGTTGGAGAGCTCTTTACCTGGTGCCTTGCCACCAAATCTAGTCCTCAGTTGCCCTGGAGGCGTGCATATTGCATTCAGCTTGCCCAAAGATCAGCCCCAAACAGCTGCTCAGTCACCCTCTTTACATGATCACCAGATGAGTCTCTCCCATGGAACTTTTGAATCCCATCTTTAAAAATAAATGCCACAAAAACGAAATCTTAACTGCAGTCACTAACACTGACCTGCATGTAGATGTGACTGTGTTTGAGTAAATAGTTACAAGAACAGCAGGGTGCAGTGCCCAGATTGCTCACAGAATGGACAAGCAGGAATGGTGGGAAGGTGCTGAGGGACAGCCAGACAGTGTCATGAACCACAGGACAGCTTGTATGAAAGTCAGCTGTCAAGGGAGACCTCGTGCTGCCCCAGAAGGCTCCAAGCTGCTTGCTTTGAGTGTGGGGCCTGTGTCTCACTTGTGCTAAAGCAGCATAATGGGCTTATGGGATGGGTCCTCCATATTGAGCATTGGGATGCATGGGACCAGAGCCCCATGGACTTGGCTTTGGGCTCTGCAAGGAGCCTTCTTATTTTTTCCCAGGGGTAGGTAGGTTTAAACTCTACTAACCACAGCAGTGAGCAAAGGAGCCAGGCAGAGGTTAACCAAAAAGGGCAGAAATTCAGTGCCTTAGAACAGCAGACCCTTTTTTGGTCACGTGAAGGTGGAAGCTGAGTAGAACTGCATTGACACAGCACAGCACAGCACTGCCTGACTTTTACACCACACTGGGCAATGCAGCACTGGGGGTAATGGGGATATTTTTGTAGGGCCTCAAGCACTATTAAGTTTACCCACATACTTCCAGTTCTTCCCCATACTTCTAAATGTATTTCCTGTGGCTGGCTCACATCTTCCCGCAGGTCCCAGCTCGCATTGTGGCAGCAGCCTCTGTGCTCCAGGTAGCAGCCTGAGGGCAGCTGTACTGCAGGACGCCCCCCCGGCCTCCAGCAGCAAGCCCCATTGCTCACTGTGCTCTGATGGCCAGGCCAGCAGCAAGTAACCTGCCTGTCAAGAAGAGAGACTCTGGGTCTGAGAGTACTAGATCAGTGCCTCCCACCAGCTCCACTTTACAGCTGAGGAATAACCTCCTTCTCCCACCTCACCTGCCATTTCCAAGTAATTGCTTTTGGACAGATGGCAAGCTAGTAGTGCAGTACTGGTGTGCACTAGTGTGATTAGTGACTTGGCTTTCTTCCCACACCCAGACAAAAGAAATCTGCTTCAGGCTATACAGAGATAGCTTATTTTTCTTTGCTTTGCTTCCCTTCCAGCACTGCAAACCCATTCATGCAGAAGCTGACTGCTTCAACAACTGGAGGGCACTTCTCTAGCTGGGCACTGCTTTCACCTGTGCCTCTTGTCACGAGGGAAGGTACAGCTGGAGCAAAGCACCAGGTGCATATGTGCTGGTCCTGTTCTTCAGGGTAATGCAGTGATGAGCATGTGATGTGGCAGCAGGTGGACAGACATTCTGGAATCCTGCTTGACTCTACTGGCAGAGCCCATCCTGGTCAATTCTGGGCAGGAAAAATCTCTTCATCCAATCTTATGATGCAAGTAGGGCAGACTTGGTAGGACCAGGTAGAAGTGCATGATATTCTGACTGATTATTTCTGTCAGGATCATGTTCCTGAGATGGGTTATGAGAAACTTAACCCCCTCACTAGTTCTAGACATTCAGCTGTGGGTAATCTTAAAGCACTATTTAAGCAAATCTATTTTCTGGAAATATTATCGGGTATCTTTTTTTTTTCCTCTTTAGGTGGGATTTTCACATGTGTATTTCTTTTTCTCACTGAAATCTGCATAAATTAAGGGCATCATAAATTTAAGTTACTGTGGTAAGTTACTGCAGATAACTTCTTTTTTCCCCTAAAATACATAAATTATATATTCAGGATTTTAAGATGCTTACTTCTTGAATTTTGGCATCCTCAACTAACGTCCAACTTGTAGATAAACAGAAGTCATTTCCATCTCTCAATCCTCCATTTATTTTAATATGAAAAATAATGTAAAAGAACCTAGCAGAATTATAACTAGCCATGCACAGGTAGGAAAGTAAGGTGAAAGCCTACAGCTAGGATACTTTTAAATATCAACTTACATATGTGTGTATATATATATATATAATGTTTTATTTTCTCAAAGGTAAGTTTATGTCAAAAGTGGAAAGGCAAAGCCAATTGATTTCAAAATGATCACAGCCACAGAGAAATCTCAGTATCATTCAATGCTGTTTCCCTTCAGCTCCTTCCCAGAATTTGGTCAAATTGCATAAGAGTAATTTATTTATTTTAAAACAGCAGTGCCTACAATTGCTTTAGTTAGATTTGGACAGGGATAAATACATGCTAGGCCAGGTCTGCATCACCTTTCTTGTTCACAACATTCAGTTGGAAAACCTCCCTCCTGCCGCCAGGATAAGTTCTGGGCAGCAGTGATTGAGTTGAGCCACAGACTTTTATTCAAAGGACTGCCACGTAGAGGTCACTATCCTGATAAAAGGAGGAGGCACCCTCTGGGAACCAGAAGCTGTGGGTAGAAGTTGGAGCATATACATAACAGTGTCCCTGCAGATGAATTCAGAATTCAACGGCAAGAGGAGGCAGCTACCAGAAATTGCTACACACAGGGAGATAAAAGCTCAACTTCCTCTGTTCACAGAGGTTTTCCCCAGGGGAACATTTTACCATGGAATTTCCAGATCTCTCCTTTAAAAAGGCAATAGATGATTGCAATAAATGCTTAACACATGTACGTGCACTTACTCCTTAAAGATCTGCTTAGAAAGCATCCATTAATACCCCCAACCATCCAGCCAAAATGGCCAGTTTTCAACAGACTTTTTGAACTTGTGATCTCTGATTTTCTTCCCCATGATGCGTTTACTTTGCAAAATCAAATTCATGCTTAGAACCTGGAGCAAAATACAGCAAAACAGAGAGGACCACAGACAAGCTGGATGTGTACGTTATAGAGAAACATGGAAAGCAGTTCTCCCGATAAGAATTACAATGGACTACTTGGCGTACAGCTTAGTTAAAGCTACAGAAACATTACTATTGAAGGCTTTTTTATTATCACTTCTGTCAACAGGAGAGGAAACAGACATAGATTACTACTAGAGGAATAAAGCTTAGCTCATAAATACCTATCATGTGTTATAAGGAAAATAATCTCTCCTCTTCTTAAAGCAGATGATCTTAGAGCTCATAAGGCAGAAAGGCTAAGTATTCACCAAGCAAGCCCTTTTCTGGGCAGTTTATATTCTTAGCTTTGCCGGTTGTGACCTACAATCATGACTACAATAAGTAGAAATCTCAGCAGTGGTTTTTGTTACAATCGTTTCAGGAACGGGAGAATAAAGCAGAATTTGAAAACTTAAATATGGAGCACTCTCATTCTGTTCAAGCTATGCAATTTGTACAACTTCCAGTGTAGAACATTTGGGTTAAAATCATCCTTTTGGTTGATGAAGTAGCAAATAGATCTTCAAGTGCTATTCCCTATTAGAAAATGATTTTGTTAGCAATTGGCTGAGCAAATTCCCACTCATAGTAACAGCTGTGAACCCTGCTGAGGGCATCTGTTGGGTAGTTAATGCTTGTTGGGAAGTATCTCGCTTTAAGTGTGTTTTGTTTACAAAAGAAATTCCTATGCTTTTTAACATGGCATTAAAGATAGTATACCTCCTGTTTGTTTACATGTAATGTTCGATCTGTGTTGACTCTCTTAACTTGTACTGATTTTCCTCTCTATAGGGGGCTAAGATTTTGAAGGGCGTTTTTAATTGCCTTTAAGTTTCAACTGAATTATAATAGCAGTCTAGATACAGACTGGTTATTAAATGAAGTGTAATAAGAGACTGCCAGCCCAATTCTTTCCTCTCCGACCAGCAAAAATAAGGACTAAAGCTATGCAAACTATAATTCAAGTGGGTGTGAAGGGAAGCAGGACCTACAATAGCTTCCCAGTCAGCAGCGAGAGCAGAATGGCCACCTCTCCACTGCAGCAGTCACTTTTTCAGTGATACCCAGGCTCCTGTCACTTTGCACACAGTCTATGCGTAATTTTTTGTCCTGCAGGTGCTGTTGGAGCCATGGTAATAGCTTTGGACATGTGAAGGGATGCGAGCATGAGGCACATGCAAACCTCCTTGAAGTCATGTTGCCCATATATAAAACTCAGATACTTCAGAGCTCTGAAAGTGGGGAAGAAGATCAGGTCTGAGTATCTCTGTTAACAGCACAGCTCTGGAGTCTCTGAGGAAGCTCCATAATGTCAGTTAACATGCAAACAAAGGTAAGCAGGCACAAAAAGTATCAAACTCCAGCAGTGTTTGGAAGGAAGCCACCAGGGTACCTTACATGAGCAGAGATGCACATCAGTCTGGGGATGGAGGATGATCCCTGCAACAGACCATCTATCCCAGCAGCAGCAGATCTGATGCAGGTTCTGCCTAAAAAGCAACTCGAATGCCTTGAGATGGCAATATGCCTGCAAAGGAGTACTGAGGAAATGCTGCTAACATGTACAAATGATTAAGTCAGAGCAA
>VXAB01006848.1:65280-102950 GCA_013399175.1 Odontophorus gujanensis | reverse complement strand
CCCTTGAGTTGTTGGAGAGCTCTTTACCTGGTGCCTTGCCACCAAATCTAGTCCTCAGTTGCCCTGGAGGCGTGCATATTGCATTCAGCTTGCCCAAAGATCAGCCCCAAACAGCTGCTCAGTCACCCTCTTTACATGATCACCAGATGAGTCTCTCCCATGGAACTTTTGAATCCCATCTTTAAAAATAAATGCCACAAAAACGAAATCTTAACTGCAGTCACTAACACTGACCTGCATGTAGATGTGACTGTGTTTGAGTAAATAGTTACAAGAACAGCAGGGTGCAGTGCCCAGATTGCTCACAGAATGGACAAGCAGGAATGGTGGGAAGGTGCTGAGGGACAGCCAGACAGTGTCATGAACCACAGGACAGCTTGTATGAAAGTCAGCTGTCAAGGGAGACCTTGTGCTGCCCCAGAAGGCTCCAAGCTGCTTGCTTTGAGTGTGGGGCCTGTGTCTCACTTGTGCTAAAGCAGCATAATGGGCTTATGGGATGGGTCCTCCATATTGAGCATTGGGATGCATGGGACCAGAGCCCCATGGACTTGGCTTTGGGCTCTGCAAGGAGCCTTCTTATTTTTTCCCAGGGGTAGGTAGGTTTAAACTCTACTAACCACAGCAGTGAGCAAAGGAGCCAGGCAGAGGTTAACCAAAAAGGGCAGAAATTCAGTGCCTTAGAACAGCAGACCCTTTTTTGGTCACGTGAAGGTGGAAGCTGAGTAGAACTGCATTGACACAGCACAGCACAGCACTGCCTGACTTTTACACCACACTGGGCAATGCAGCACTGGGGGTAATGGGGATATTTTTGTAGGGCCTCAAGCACTATTAAGTTTACCCACATACTTCCAGTTCTTCCCCATACTTCTAAATGTATTTCCTGTGGCTGGCTCACATCTTCCCGCAGGTCCCAGCTCGCATTGTGGCAGCAGCCTCTGTGCTCCAGGTAGCAGCCTGAGGGCAGCTGTACTGCAGGACGCCCCCCCGGCCTCCAGCAGCAAGCCCCATTGCTCACTGTGCTCTGATGGCCAGGCCAGCAGCAAGTAACCTGCCTGTCAAGAAGAGAGACTCTGGGTCTGAGAGTACTAGATCAGTGCCTCCCACCAGCTCCACTTTACAGCTGAGGAATAACCTCCTTCTCCCACCTCACCTGCCATTTCCAAGTAATTGCTTTTGGACAGATGGCAAGCTAGTAGTGCAGTACTGGTGTGCACTAGTGTGATTAGTGACTTGGCTTTCTTCCCACACCCAGACAAAAGAAATCTGCTTCAGGCTATACAGAGATAGCTTATTTTTCTTTGCTTTGCTTCCCTTCCAGCACTGCAAACCCATTCATGCAGAAGCTGACTGCTTCAACAACTGGAGGGCACTTCTCTAGCTGGGCACTGCTTTCACCTGTGCCTCTTGTCACGAGGGAAGGTACAGCTGGAGCAAAGCACCAGGTGCATATGTGCTGGTCCTGTTCTTCAGGGTAATGCAGTGATGAGCATGTGATGTGGCAGCAGGTGGACAGACATTCTGGAATCCTGCTTGACTCTACTGGCAGAGCCCATCCTGGTCAATTCTGGGCAGGAAAAATCTCTTCATCCAATCTTATGATGCAAGTAGGGCAGACTTGGTAGGACCAGGTAGAAGTGCATGATATTCTGACTGATTATTTCTGTCAGGATCATGTTCCTGAGATGGGTTATGAGAAACTTAACCCCCTCACTAGTTCTAGACATTCAGCTGTGGGTAATCTTAAAGCACTATTTAAGCAAATCTATTTTCTGGAAATATTATCGGGTATCTTTTTTTTTTCCTCTTTAGGTGGGATTTTCACATGTGTATTTCTTTTTCTCACTGAAATCTGCATAAATTAAGGGCATCATAAATTTAAGTTACTGTGGTAAGTTACTGCAGATAACTTCTTTTTTCCCCTAAAATACATAAATTATATATTCAGGATTTTAAGATGCTTACTTCTTGAATTTTGGCATCCTCAACTAACGTCCAACTTGTAGATAAACAGAAGTCATTTCCATCTCTCAATCCTCCATTTATTTTAATATGAAAAATAATGTAAAAGAACCTAGCAGAATTATAACTAGCCATGCACAGGTAGGAAAGTAAGGTGAAAGCCTACAGCTAGGATACTTTTAAATATCAACTTACATATGTGTGTATATATATATATATAATGTTTTATTTTCTCAAAGGTAAGTTTATGTCAAAAGTGGAAAGGCAAAGCCAATTGATTTCAAAATGATCACAGCCACAGAGAAATCTCAGTATCATTCAATGCTGTTTCCCTTCAGCTCCTTCCCAGAATTTGGTCAAATTGCATAAGAGTAATTTATTTATTTTAAAACAGCAGTGCCTACAATTGCTTTAGTTAGATTTGGACAGGGATAAATACATGCTAGGCCAGGTCTGCATCACCTTTCTTGTTCACAACATTCAGTTGGAAAACCTCCCTCCTGCCGCCAGGATAAGTTCTGGGCAGCAGTGATTGAGTTGAGCCACAGACTTTTATTCAAAGGACTGCCACGTAGAGGTCACTATCCTGATAAAAGGAGGAGGCACCCTCTGGGAACCAGAAGCTGTGGGTAGAAGTTGGAGCATATACATAACAGTGTCCCTGCAGATGAATTCAGAATTCAACGGCAAGAGGAGGCAGCTACCAGAAATTGCTACACACAGGGAGATAAAAGCTCAACTTCCTCTGTTCACAGAGGTTTTCCCCAGGGGAACATTTTACCATGGAATTTCCAGATCTCTCCTTTAAAAAGGCAATAGATGATTGCAATAAATGCTTAACACATGTACGTGCACTTACTCCTTAAAGATCTGCTTAGAAAGCATCCATTAATACCCCCAACCATCCAGCCAAAATGGCCAGTTTTCAACAGACTTTTTGAACTTGTGATCTCTGATTTTCTTCCCCATGATGCGTTTACTTTGCAAAATCAAATTCATGCTTAGAACCTGGAGCAAAATACAGCAAAACAGAGAGGACCACAGACAAGCTGGATGTGTACGTTATAGAGAAACATGGAAAGCAGTTCTCCCGATAAGAATTACAATGGACTACTTGGCGTACAGCTTAGTTAAAGCTACAGAAACATTACTATTGAAGGCTTTTTTATTATCACTTCTGTCAACAGGAGAGGAAACAGACATAGATTACTACTAGAGGAATAAAGCTTAGCTCATAAATACCTATCATGTGTTATAAGGAAAATAATCTCTCCTCTTCTTAAAGCAGATGATCTTAGAGCTCATAAGGCAGAAAGGCTAAGTATTCACCAAGCAAGCCCTTTTCTGGGCAGTTTATATTCTTAGCTTTGCCGGTTGTGACCTACAATCATGACTACAATAAGTAGAAATCTCAGCAGTGGTTTTTGTTACAATCGTTTCAGGAACGGGAGAATAAAGCAGAATTTGAAAACTTAAATATGGAGCACTCTCATTCTGTTCAAGCTATGCAATTTGTACAACTTCCAGTGTAGAACATTTGGGTTAAAATCATCCTTTTGGTTGATGAAGTAGCAAATAGATCTTCAAGTGCTATTCCCTATTAGAAAATGATTTTGTTAGCAATTGGCTGAGCAAATTCCCACTCATAGTAACAGCTGTGAACCCTGCTGAGGGCATCTGTTGGGTAGTTAATGCTTGTTGGGAAGTATCTCGCTTTAAGTGTGTTTTGTTTACAAAAGAAATTCCTATGCTTTTTAACATGGCATTAAAGATAGTATACCTCCTGTTTGTTTACATGTAATGTTCGATCTGTGTTGACTCTCTTAACTTGTACTGATTTTCCTCTCTATAGGGGGCTAAGATTTTGAAGGGCGTTTTTAATTGCCTTTAAGTTTCAACTGAATTATAATAGCAGTCTAGATACAGACTGGTTATTAAATGAAGTGTAATAAGAGACTGCCAGCCCAATTCTTTCCTCTCCGACCAGCAAAAATAAGGACTAAAGCTATGCAAACTATAATTCAAGTGGGTGTGAAGGGAAGCAGGACCTACAATAGCTTCCCAGTCAGCAGCGAGAGCAGAATGGCCACCTCTCCACTGCAGCAGTCACTTTTTCAGTGATACCCAGGCTCCTGTCACTTTGCACACAGTCTATGCGTAATTTTTTGTCCTGCAGGTGCTGTTGGAGCCATGGTAATAGCTTTGGACATGTGAAGGGATGCGAGCATGAGGCACATGCAAACCTCCTTGAAGTCATGTTGCCCATATATAAAACTCAGATACTTCAGAGCTCTGAAAGTGGGGAAGAAGATCAGGTCTGAGTATCTCTGTTAACAGCACAGCTCTGGAGTCTCTGAGGAAGCTCCATAATGTCAGTTAACATGCAAACAAAGGTAAGCAGGCACAAAAAGTATCAAACTCCAGCAGTGTTTGGAAGGAAGCCACCAGGGTACCTTACATGAGCAGAGATGCACATCAGTCTGGGGATGGAGGATGATCCCTGCAACAGACCATCTATCCCAGCAGCAGCAGATCTGATGCAGGTTCTGCCTAAAAAGCAACTCGAATGCCTTGAGATGGCAATATGCCTGCAAAGGAGTACTGAGGAAATGCTGCTAACATGTACAAATGATTAAGTCAGAGCAATCTGCAGTGAAATCATCTACCATGTCTCCTGAAGTTTACCCCCATGACAGCTAACTACAGAAGTGAATATTCAAGTTCCTGTTTAAATTCCTGAAGAACTGGTGACCTAAATCTGTTTAAGGTATACTTACTGCCAAAAATATTGATGTGAATGACAACAGAATGAGATTCTCTAGAAATAATTTATTCACCTGCGCACCAGGCATGTTACCATTCTAAGTGTCAGAAGTTGTGATAATACTTAACTTACTTTTTACCAAAAATCCATTCTGTGTTAAAGCTTTCTTCTGAAAGGTATCATATTACAATATTTAAATATTTTGTTCACGCTGTTAATTCCATACTGCCGTGATATGTAGCACTACTCCCTTTGCAGGGCTGTGGCTGAGTAACATGAATGAATGCAAACTTTCCTGGTATCCATAGAAACAGACTGAACCTCAACAGCAAGGTGAGTCTCCTGGATCAGACTTGTGGAGTCTTCAAAATAAAGGGCTAGCTGAAACTAGTCCTTTGCTGTATACTGAAAATAATCTAAAAAAGCAGGCACTCTGGAAAATTGACTCCACTTCTAAAAGGTGAGTGTGTGTGTGTAGAACCTATACATCTGCTGACGCATTAACCTCACAATTTCAATGCTTAATGTATATACACTAAATTCTGTACATGTGGATACGATGGTATCTCACACAGCTGCATTTAGGTAATATTATTATTTCCACAGTCCTAATTAGAATTCTGTTTTTTCTCATTTTCGGACTAATATAAAATGTGTGACATATAGATGCAAGATGACCAATGCTTTAAGCCTTTGCTTCCCTACTCAATTTTACTCTTATGACTTTGAGCTCATTATTATAAGATAATCTGAAGAGAACATCATCAGTACCTCAGATCTGCACATGGCGACTTTTCTTAATGGTTCAAAGAAATTAACACTTATTGGGAAAAAAAAAAAAAGAACACCAGATAATTAAAGCAAATCAGCAACAAAAAAGACCATGGGACTAAACTAAAAATATTAACCAAGAGTATCTTTCCAAAACCACATAAAATGAAGAGAGGCTTCTGCCAGGATGCGAGAACAGTGACATCTCGTGGAGCTTTTGTAGAAGTGAGTTTATAGAGGGACAGAGCAAACTGCTCTGCAATGTTGTGCAATTAAAAGAAACACTACCTCAACAGTTTATTTAATACATATACTATTCATACTATTTAGTAAAAATTAGGCTTTATTGCTTTTTTAATGAGGAATGAAAATAAATTTTAAAAAAGCAGATAAAGAACTACTAAGAAAAAACTTTCAAAACAAAATTAATGGATTGCAGTCCAAATATCTCTGCAGCAATTCCTTTTGCTCTCCCAGGAAGTAGATTTATTACTTGTCCAATATTATAATTGCACAAGGGAGAAAATATAAGGTATTAAGCAAGGAATTATTCTGTAAAGGCATAGAGTCAGACATGAAAATGACATAAATATTAAGTGTTTAAAAAAACCCAACACCAATATTTAATAAATAAAGCACAGGTAATTATACCAGTCCTCCCAACTCATTACGAGACTATGCCAAACTTTTTATATGTACTTCTTGAGAATGAAAAATTATATCACAATAGGAAACTAAAACAATACATCCTACTTTCCAGCACAGCACTAACATTTGGACCCTTCAGATTTTATCAGAGTAAGTTTCTTTAACAAATCTTCAGCTGCTGTAAAATGTCATAACTCAGCAAAGATATACAACTGACAGTTTATAACATGCAAAAAACAAACAAACAAACAAAAAAAAACAAATCAAAACTTTTTTTTTAAACAAGATTGCACTCAAACTGAGTTATAAAAACATAACATTTACAACTTGGAAGATGACATTTTCCTACCACAACATTTTTGTGTTAAACTTATTTCATTTTTACCTGAGTAACCCAAGTAAACAGATTACAAGGCAATTTAAATATATTAACTAATACAAGGTTTACTGGACTTTTCATATATAGAAATGTACTTCGACACTATTTGCAGTTTTACAAATACAAAATGAATAAAAATTTTAAAACACATTTACTAAGCAGCAATGTCTTTGTTATCTGTACAGATCAACAGGTACANGCAGTCCAAATATCTCTGCAGCAATTCCTTTTGCTCTCCCAGGAAGTAGATTTATTACTTGTCCAATATTATAATTGCACAAGGGAGAAAATATAAGGTATTAAGCAAGGAATTATTCTGTAAAGGCATAGAGTCAGACATGAAAATGACATAAATATTAAGTGTTTAAAAAAACCCAACACCAATATTTAATAAATAAAGCACAGGTAATTATACCAGTCCTCCCAACTCATTACGAGACTATGCCAAACTTTTTATATGTACTTCTTGAGAATGAAAAATTATATCACAATAGGAAACTAAAACAATACATCCTACTTTCCAGCACAGCACTAACATTTGGACCCTTCAGATTTTATCAGAGTAAGTTTCTTTAACAAATCTTCAGCTGCTGTAAAATGTCATAACTCAGCAAAGATATACAACTGACAGTTTATAACATGCAAAAAACAAACAAACAAACAAAAAAAAACAAATCAAAACTTTTTTTTTAAACAAGATTGCACTCAAACTGAGTTATAAAAACATAACATTTACAACTTGGAAGATGACATTTTCCTACCACAACATTTTTGTGTTAAACTTATTTCATTTTTACCTGAGTAACCCAAGTAAACAGATTACAAGGCAATTTAAATATATTAACTAATACAAGGTTTACTGGACTTTTCATATATAGAAATGTACTTCGACACTATTTGCAGTTTTACAAATACAAAATGAATAAAAATTTTAAAACACATTTACTAAGCAGCAATGTCTTTGTTATCTGTACAGATCAACAGGTACAGTGGAATGATGTACATAGTTTATCATTTAGTTTTCTAAAGAACAGCTTTTGTGCAATCTGGTTTTTAATGTGCATTTAAAGAACTGCTGTCAACATCACAGATCTGTAATATTTACTGGTGCCAGAAATAAAGAGTACAGAAAAGGACAACAGCTCCTAAAATAATACTGTGCTGCGCAGACATCTGTACGTAATTCAAATAGTGCATATTTATCAATGTTTGATGAGGAATAATATTTAGCTGCTAACACAGACAATGGCATTTACAGGTATTGCGTTTGGTATAGTAAGTATGGACAAATGAGTTTGTCCACATATAAACATTAAAGGAAAATTAGGAAATTTTGTAATCACTGAAGCTTTCAATTCAACTTGCAGAAGATTAGTATAGTAGGAAAGAGTCCTTTAAAGTAGCGATGAAATAATTCAGAAGCATTGTCAAAACAAAAGTAATTCAGATTTATTTTATAACCAGCAAGTTAAAAAAAAAAAAAAGACTTCTGAGTCTTGTTAGTGTACTTCTGCGTTATATACCTGTCAGATGTTTCTTCCTCTATTTGTGCTCTATTCACTTGATCGCTTTTGATTTTTATTTCTTAGTTTCTTTAGTCCAACATAAATCCATAGACAATAAAGCATGGTGAATGTATGATCTGAAGAGTGGTGTGAGTGAAAAAAACATAGGAATATATTTACTTCTATGAGGTAAGCTTGGAGTAGCTTGGAGGAGAAAATTTGCGCTTCAAGTACTTGAGAATGTAAAGTGGAAGACAGCTTACAACAGTGATTGCTGACACTTTCCACAGGAAGGTCACAGTTGTGATAAAGGCAACATCTGCAGAAATAAAGAGGAAAAATTAATAGCGGGAGCTGATTACGTGGAAACTGGAACTTTCATAGCACAAAGTCAATCAAATTCTCTTAAAGGTTTTCTTTTGCAAATTAGAACAAATTAAGAACAGGCAAAATAAGAAAAAAAAAAAGCAACGGAGAGAGAAAGTTAAGCTCAACATTTCATTTTTGTCAATAATTTTCTTTAAATGAAAGCTTCAGCATCCCTTTATGCTCCTTAGACGGTTTTGCGGCACAAGGTGATTCTAGGGGAACCAGGATCTCAGTTTAGTACCAGGAGTTTCTCATGTTAAAGGTTAAGGCAGTTTATCCTTATTTTTCTACTCCTACAAACTATTCATAGCTGTTGTATATAATACAATTTCCCAACCCGGAATTTGCTGATTTTCTTGGATGCTTTATTCCACATGCAGATCATGTTTCTCTGAAATAGGCACAACAACTAGACCATACGATTCTTAAAACTTCAGAAATTAATTCATAGCCCAAAAATGTAAAGAGAAAACAATGCAATTATATTGCCGCAAGTCACGGTCAAAAGCTACTTTTGGTGAGAAATACAACAAGAATGGTGACATCCTATACTTGCTACTGAAATTTCTGACCATATTTTGCAATGGTCAGGTTGTACTTAAGAATCACAGAAAAAACACTGGCCACCTCCCTCCACACACCCCCACCCCACAAGTTATCTTGCAGAAAAGTTAAACTTCACCTACCTAAGAAAGCTCCAAAAGACACTCTGCCTATACCTGTCACACAAGGGCGAGAACGAAAATGAAAGGATAGTTTTACAGAAAATACAGAAGTTATGTGAAAAAAACATCAGATAAAAAGACTAGCTACAAAAAAAGAAAAGAAAAAGATGTTAGTAGCATTAACTGGAATATTACTGCTTTTCACATGACGATCAGAAGGTTTTAAACAGCAATTCAAAAAAAATTTGAAAATAGATTCATTTGGTTATGTTTGGAGGCTCTAAGTAATTAGGCAGTTTTCTTACATTTTGCCCAGTCATCTTCAAAGTATAATTAAATGTATAAGCAACTTGATAAGAACTGTTTTCAATGTGAATGAAAACTAATTTCAAAAAGATGCAGCAAAAGAAATGCTTCTGTACTCCAACTTTGCTTATTTAAGAACACTTTATATTTCAGTGTACAATTTTGATATGTTGTTTCAGCCTAAGCCTGCTTTAGACATACTAAAAGCCCATTTAACATATCACTGAGACATGCCTGAAGAAGTCACTGAATGCAATTAATTCAGAAACCTAAAAGCTGAGTTACTTCCAGGACTCCAAGCTGTAGAGCAGTATCATGTCTTTTAGTTTTCCAAATTTTAAGTACATTGTCATAGTTGTCGCCTTGTCACAGTAAAATACATCTCTACAAGAGATTATGAAATTGCAGCATTTTCAGAATATTTAAAACATTCTTGAGTGAAGAAGAAAAATAAAAAAGCTAAGACCACAGGCTACAAGAGGCTATTTACTTAGTTGGTTATGCTTGGCCAGCAAACACAGGGATAGTGAACTACTTCCCTTTACAGAAGGGTTTACAATAAACAAAGTCCCTATTTATCTATTTTTTTTTTTAAGCACATTTATGAACACCACCTAGAGGTGTTTCTCACTGAGAAATACCTACAAAGGATGGAAAGACTTGCTGCTATCAACATCGATCATTTAAAAAGGCAAAGCAGCAAATTTTGTTTTAGGAAGCCCTTGGAAGATTGAACCAAAGAGCTAGTACTTGTGTATGTTCTTGCCATCTGGCTGCGGAGACTCTGGCATCAACCCAATAATCTCTATTAAAGAGTCTGTGTATTAGTGTCGAAGAAATGAAGAACATTCTGTAGAAAACCTGAAATAGTGTGTAATATTAAAATCTGACTCTTCATAAATCTGGAAGTTAACAGATCACGTGAGACAGCTGGCAGAGCATTTAGTGATTAAAAAAAAATGTAATTACACTACCCTAGCGTTGAACACTTGGGACATCAGCGAGTGAAAGGAGAATTTTGCAATTACTAGAAACTACCACATAAGAAGTAACAAGAAAAGAACTTCTTACTCAACACCTCCTGTAAAAGAGAGGAAGGAGGAGCTTGATGCTACTCCTGTACTGGGGTATAATCACAATTATTTTATCTATTTCTATAATTTATATCTGTAAAGTCACACTAAGACCAAGATACTTTTTCTTTTTTTTTTACTGAAAGACAATTTGATATAAAAAGAAATATGTATTATTGAGACACTCAGATGCTTAGACTGTTAAGATTTATAGTTCTCTCCTTTTATCTTGTGAACTATGAATAATGAGAAACATAAGACACACTATCACAGAATTGTAGGGGTTGCAAGGGATTTCCAGAGATCATCTAGTCCAATCCCCATGGCACACTGTACTTTAACACAAAGTAAGCTATATATAATCTTATCGTAATTATGAAATAGACCGCTTTTTATATAAAATATCAATAACTTTCTGCCTCTATTTTAGCCTGTATTGCTAAGCCTTCCAGTTTGGCAATGCTTCAGCTCTTGGGCTAGGGGTAATGACAAAAACCACCAGGTCGGTGAAAGATTCTCATTTTATCAAAACACGCATTTCCATAGTACGAGTCTCAAAGCCAATTTAAGACAAGCAGCTTGGATTGTCATTGGAAGATGAGATCAAGAAGGGGAAGAGTATGTCAAAAAGTTTATCACCCAGGTGAATCATATTAACAGGAAAAATGATAATCAGACCCCAGGTCAACAAGGCAGAAGAATATTTTAAAACAACACTGATTAAATTCAATTTCAACTAATATTCCTTATGGAGAAAGCTCTATTTCATAGAGCATAACACTATTCTTAACAAAAATGTGAAAAAAAATGTTATAAAGAACAGTTCCTTGCTAAAATACTATTACTTACCAAAGTATTCATTTAGAAACGCAAGAGAGGCCACATAGCAGCCAAGACTGAGAAATTCAGCCACCACCATTAACCAGTGCCATGTTCGTATGGTCAGTGCAACCATCAAGAGCTCAGTCAAGATAAGGGCAGTGAAGGAAATGGCAACAACATGTACAAATTCAGATTCAAAAAGCAGCAGGGCTCCATACATCAGAATACCACCTAGGAAAGGCAAACAAATTTAATAAAGCACTCCACAATGAAGTTTTAGTTCAACTGCACACTGAACGATTTATTGCTTATTAGGAACGTCTGCTCAGTGTTTTTTGTTTGTTTGTTTTTGTTTCTGGTTGTTTCATTTTTTATTTAAATATAAGGTAACATTAACCTTTGTAAAAAAGCAGATGTGATTTATACTGCACTTTCTACTTGTGAAACAAAACGGCCAAAACAAAGCAGTGAAGAAATAAAACTGTTAGAAAATTAAATACTTTTTTGAGCGATATATCTGATGAACTGTCAATTAACCTGATTTTGTCTAAATGACAAAATAATAAATGAGAGATCGTTGAAAGTGTAATTACTTTTAACTGATTACATAATTCCAATTTCTTCAACAGTACTTTTGTCATTCCATGAAAGAAAACTACTGTGTAAGTATATGAAACGTGATAAGCACTCACTGAAATTTTTCTGGATTAGTACTTAATTAAAACCATGTCTTTTTTCAGATGACATGCATCAATAAAAATAACAATCCATGCCAATCCATAGGCCTGGCACACTGCAGGAATCTCGATTTACAAGATAAACAGAAAGCAATATATATAGCGGCTGATGAAATGTTAAGCTTTGGGAATTCAAACTGCTCCTGAAAAACTATACTGTTAATAGCAGATAAAACATTCTCAATTCAGTAAATTCATGACTCTCTCCTACCTTGGTAAATACTGATTAAAACCCAGATGAGGAAGGTCTTGAATGACAAAGATCTTCCCTAAAGAAAAGAAGTGAGAGGACAGTTAAACACTACTTAAAGAAAAATCTACTAAATTCATATATTTTAATAGTTAAGCACTCCAGAGACATTTTACAAGTATAACAAGCAGTCTTTGAAGTGATACAAGCTAAAAAGCTTCTGCTTATTTTTTACAATTGTTCACTGCAAATGCGCATAGCGCATGCAGTGGGGGTCAGGACAGTTAAGATCTTAAATGGCAAGCACACACTTTGGCTTGCAATGCTATCGTTAGTTTTTCAGTCATATTGTACAACTTCTTAGTGTTTTTCTGTCATATTACAAAAGTATTCTTCAAGAATACTTATATATTCTGTAATTTCAATCATTGATACCTGTTATTTGAAGAAAGTCAGCTTTTGTATAGGTCATTAATAACTTTTTGGAAGTTAGATAAAAATTAATCCATAAATTAAATCTCTTAGTTAAAAAGGAAGAAGTAGCTGTGAAAAAGTAACCATGAATTACTCCCTACCAGAGCTCTTAGTGTCAGACTAAAAGCTACTTCTATATCAATACATCTTTATTTTTGAATTATTTCAGTCCAAAGACTGGTGACTTAGAAATCTATTAACAAAACCTAGTGGAAAATTTGGGACCGTGGATTACTTCTGTATCGTAGACGTCCGCATTACATTAGTCACACATTTACCTTGTGTGAAATACCTTACAAAAATGATTCTAAGAATACAGAGTTTTTAACACAAGCAATTTCAACAGTTCTTCATATTTCATCACTGAGAACATTCATACCTTTGTGAGATCCTTATAAAGTTCAGGATATAGCAGTGCCATTTCTGGCTTCACATCCTGATCCAACACTAGGGAGAAGACTGGAAACATAGTATATATGGTTGCATACCTATGGAAAGGAAAGCACAAACTAACATTTTTGTATCATATAATTTTAAACTAATCTATTAGCTACAATTTTAACATAAGTGAAGTTGAGGCGGTTATCACTGAGACAGCTTACCAATGCAGCTTCACGAATGTAACCTGGTCTTGGGATTCTGAGAGCTGCCATTTGTGAGAAGTAAATAGACTTTATATGTCCAAAACAAAACAAAACAAAACAAAAAAAATAAAGACTTTTTTTCCCCCCCCTATATATATCACCTCAAATTTATTGTCTGTTACACTCTGCTTCTGCATTTTGATAACCAGTTCAAAGACCTGGCATCTGAATTCACCAAAAGAAGATGGCATGAAAACTAAAGAAAAAACAAGTGCTGTGTTTCTGGCATCACAGTAAAGACTTTGGGTGAACCAATGTCTTAACAGCTAAGAAAGTGGCTTTGGGTTTTATGCACACATTAGTCATGTACTTTCAAAAGGATTTAGTATAAATATTTATAAGCATTTTGGAGAGGTTTACAGTTTGCTTCTGCAGTGTTTGGTGAAATCAGACCTTCATTTGGCTCTGATTTGAGTTTCTACTGTTTAAATAAAGTAAAACAAGAAGTATAAAAATAAGCTCTTAGGACATAAGGAGCAGAGAAAAAGGACAAACGTGAATATATACATGTATCTCAGCCGAATGATTCTGGGGGCTATATCTCTAAAGCAGCTTTTGCTACAAGATCAGTGTGCTCCTAATTCTACACACATAATTCAGAAAGAAAACCAATGTACCAGACTTACTTAATGAATCTGCAGAGCAAATTTCATAGTGAGTAGCTTCAGCTCCATTTTTTAACAAATGAATCTGTAATTGTCACTGAGGCCCGCATAGCAGTTAGTATAACATCTGAAACTGGTTTGTCAGATTTCCTCTATTGTTTTTACTCAGAATGTCAATAATACTATATGATATCTTCTTCTAAAGCTATGCAGATTTATGTTGTCATTGAACTTCTCCATCTCATGTAGTGGATATAACTGCACATCCAAACTAGTTTTAGTTTTCTTTTATAGGTTCATTCCAGGTCTTGTTAGCATACCAATGATAAATGTATGAAAAATGTGGCAGACACCAACTACAGAATGCTATTTATCAAGTTGGTTGGCTGTAATTAATAATAGATATTGTAACTGTTGGTATGAACTTACCCTACCATCAGGAAACCTTGGTACAAGGGAACAGAAGCAAAATAGAAGACTGATGAAAATACAGCCTACAAAAAAAAGAAAGTAACAGTTACAAACTTAATAAAACTCTATATATGAAACTTTACAATACGGAAAAAAGAATACTACATAAGACTTTCTGTCATTTCAAAGAGATGTAGTGATCTTAACTGTTCTGAAAATAAAATTTTAAATACCTGCATAGTTGAAATAATAAGGCCTCGGTGCATGACGAATTGACCAAGTGCAGCTGATCTTTTGTAACTGTTTCGACCGTGTACCATCAGCAGCCTACCTATGTGTTTAAACTGTGTGATAGAAAAGTCAGCTGCTAGGGAGGCTTGTTTTCCCTCCTAGAACAACAACAAAAAAATAAAAATAAAAATTCCAAGTATAAAACCCAGTATAGTTCACATTTCTAAATTCTAAATCATAATTCATTTTTTAAATTACAAATTTTGCCACTATTGTTTCAGAAATCAATTCTGCAACATGATACAAACGACATTTTTTGGCGTGTTTTTTTAGGAAAACCCACAGTGGCTATAACAAGTGTGTTTAATGGCCTAACTTGCATCTTTCAGGTAAATGCACAGATTCACAGAAATAACTGCAGTCTTTTCTGCTTCTCTTGCTTTTTGCATTTAAAAATTAAAAACAGAGAACAAAGAAGCAGAGAAATTATTAGTTCAAAGAATAAGCATTTTCTATCGCCTTACAGCATACTTTAATTCAAAATGTTCACTCTACTACTGTCTAAGAATCACGTTACGCTTGACAATGAAACCAGTAACATTACCTTGCCTTCAATTCCAATTCCACAGTCAGCTGCTTGGATCATGCTGACATCATTTCCTCCATCACCTGAAAAATGTCACTGCAATATTCAGCTCTTCAGAGGTTTTACTCTCCTGACCTTACAATATTTTAGAAACTTCCTATTATGACTTTATACTCTTACAGTTAACCTATGGATTATGATTCATAACTTCAGCAATCAAGACTTTTCCCTGAGAAGTAAAAAAGAGAAACACACCTTTCTCATGGAAAGGTATTTTCTTCTACAGTTATGAACATATCTGGCAGTTGATAAAGATGTCTTTTCAGTTCTGTTTGCATTCTTTCTCAAAGGTGCTGTCTACTGTGTAAATTTATTACAGATTTTAGCTACTGCAAGGGAAGATAGTGTCAACAGTTACCTATTGCACACGTGCGTTTTCCAGTGTGATGCTGTAACAGTTTCACAATATGGGCTTTTTGGGTGGGAGAACATCGGCAGCATACTACAGCAGGACACTGGCAAGCCAACTCTACAAATTCATGCTCATAGTATTTCAGACAAACCTAAAGGAAAAAAAAAATACACTGATATTTACTTTAAAGATTAAATAATATAACGTGCTCTAACACAAACACGCAGTATGAAGATCTCTTCTATGAGGTTTTGCTTGCTTGATATCTTTCTGGAAGAGAATACTGCTTTCTTCTAAATGTGACCTATTACTTTAAAGTGACATTCATTTCATTTAGACAGTTAACATGCTTTTGAGTTAAACAAAGAAACAGTACCATGGCATGGCATGGTGTAAACAAATCTCATTTGGATTACTGTACAGGAGATCAGGGAAACAACAAAATTTCAACATATATCAATCCATATCACTACTCAGTGAAAAACAGTAGTAACTCTTGTGACATGGTCAAATACTGGAAAAAGTTTAAGAGCGTAAAGCCACCAGTATACTTTATGACACCTTAATTTTATGTTTGTGAAGTATAAATACAATTTGATAGAAACCAAACTCTTACCTCAAGTGAGTCCCCAGATATCACCAAGGCACAGTCATGCTTCCTCCTAAAGGCATTTAGTTCTAAGTGAGCCTCTCCTCGAGTAGTAACCTTTAATAAAAACCACTTACTCAAAAGATTTTTTTTTAAGAGCAAACAAAATCTAAACAACAATCTCCCTTCCCAGTACAGTTCCCTACACAAATCAAGTGTTGAGAAGACATAACTAAAAGAGTTTGTTTTCAACAAATGTTTTATCCTAGCGTAGCACCTGTATGGCTGCGAGTTTCTACACTTTATAGACTAAACGAGTAACCCTCTAACTATGAAAATGCGTGTAGTCAGCCTAACTGGCTCCTCACAGAAGTAGATCAGGTCTAAAATATCAACAGAACTAAGATATTTTAACTTCAAGTTGACCTGAGTCTTTCCATCTCAGTTAAACCAAAGAAACAGTTCCCAAGTAAGAAAAAAAAGATACTTTTTTAACCAATAAAATTTATTCTTAGAAAAATGCAAAATGTTCATATTAGTAGTTCTTTCAGTTTGGATAAGTAGACAGAGTTCAAGTGCCACAGAAAAATGCTCATCAGCACTTCTGGAAGGTTAAGTTTAAAATAATTACGTTATAGATTATTATTATTATTTTTTAATTTACAGAAAGGCCCAGCTGTGAAATATGCAAAAAAACTCAAACCAAATGGTTCTAAGGTTACTAAATGGATTTTGGAAGGTTCTGAGCTAGAACACGAAGCATAAAAATTTACAGTATAACCAGACCTTGAAGAGAGGTGTGTTTTTTTTGGTTTTTTTTCCCCCTTTGTTTCTTTTACCTTCATTAAACCATCAACTTCTTTTACAGCTATCATGTAGGACAAAGTAGTAAGACAGAATAAAAACAATACAGATTACACTTCTAATTTTGGTTCTGTCAACACCTTAACTAAAGATTTAAAGTGTGCAAGTCTTAATCACGTTATTACATAAAATCAGATGTTCAAAGACTTTTCATCCTCCGGATGGGCTCTACCACACAAAATTTGGGTTACCTTAAAACACATGTAATTGGAAATAACCCATACATAAATTCCAATCCAGACTTTTTATTCCTCCTTTCTGACAGTGAAAGCTGCTATTCTGCCAACTGTTAGGATCCAGGGTCACACTGGTCCCTATAATCTTTCTGCATTACAGAGATCTCAGCACTTGGCACACTCTGAAGAGCTCTACCTTTCACCTAATGAGGTATTTTTTCTTTGTAAATATCTCTAGAACAATTTATCAATAATTTTCATTACAAAATAAACAGGCTGAGTAAAAAGAGCATGAAAAAATACATCTTTTTGGGAAGCCAAGTAAGGAAATAATTTATTCACTAATTTGTAGATAAAATAAAAGTGTTAAAGTGCTTGGTATTTTCTTAAATTAATCCACTAGCTCTTTCTTTGCAACAAACATAGCCACAGAAATAATGTTGCATTAATCTATTTTCTAACTAATTTAAAACTTCATGTATTCTAAGTTAACACAGTTTTATGCTGATCTTATTAGCCAAGGTAATGAAAATAAAAATCTGACTCAAACTAAATAGATTTTGTTCAGGAAGACTTAATTTGTAATGTTACATGTGGAAAGGTCAACAAAAATTGATCTGAAGTTTTATCAGAAGCATTAATAATTTAATTGCAAATAGTGGTCTGCAGGGCCTAATTTGCCATTCTGATGCCTCATAAGAAACTACATTTACATGTAAATTATATTCATATAATTATTTCTGTAAGTGCAAGTGGTTCACTTGGAACAAACACAGACATTATGTCTGATAACACAGCATCAAAGCTATGAAAAATCCTTACTTTTGTTTGAGTTCAGTGGAGTTGACACCATGTAAGTATAACAAAAATGTATAGAGATATTCAGTTTACTTTTCTAACAAATTATCTTAAGCAGCGTGCTAATAAAATGCAATATTTATTAGAAAAAAACATAATAGATAAAAACTTTCAATTGTCTCATTTTGATTCAAACTGTGGCTTAATTCAAAAGTAAGTCTACTCGAGTTTAAAGAGTGCTCTTAATGGAAATGTTAGAACAAGCTAGAGCCATGTCCAGATTGCCTAAATTCCTAGAAACCTTCCTACTGGCATCACACAAAGACTTATCTCCATCACTTAGAGGTGACTTACTGTATCCACTGTTATAAGTGAGGAGTGTAAAATGCTTGTATAACTTGAGTCACCTAATCAGGACTACAAACATTTTTGTAGTGTATCAGCAAATCCAGTATCATTCGCTTTTAAACAGAAGCATTGCTTTGCAATTCTAAGTCCTTGAGTAACAACTTAGACTAAACACTACTCCATTGATTGTTGATACTCTGACATCTAGTACTATAACCCATCAATTCTGTAACAAGTGGCCAATACAAATCAAATAAAGCAATACTGGTATTAGCAATGTTTTGAATAATCCAACAATAAAGCTGGACCTTTACTTACAGGTCTGAAGATGTGAATGTCCTGAGTCCTAGACACTAAGTGAGAACTTTTTGCAATGCAAGTAGCTGTCTCCAGTTTATCTCCTGTTAACATCCATATCTGCAAAAATAATGTAAAATTTAATTATTTTGGATACTGTTGTGTCTGTTGTGCATATCTAACTAACATCTCTCCAACCTTCATTCTGCTGGAGGAAAAAAGAAAAAAAGAGTTTTAAAAAATGTTAACAGTTGTATGTTAAGTGGAAGTGGGACAATAAAATAAATAGTTCATACTACTAGCTTCCTGCATGTGTCTGCGCCAAGTGTGTATATTCAGTGTTTCAAAATACTGAAAGCTAAGATTCCCGAAGCACATCTAGCTCAGTCAGAGCAAGCAGCAGCTATGCTCTTGCTGTCATGGTAACTCCCAGTGATGTGTTATAACTCATTTCACTTTATCTTGGAAAGAGTTACTGAGTTTGAGAACATTCTAATTCACACCATTTATACCACATTTAAAAATGTATTTGTGAGTATCCTGTCATTTCACTGAGGTATATACAGTAAAAATAGAATAAAACTTTCAAAAGATGTCTAACTAAAATGCACCATGTACTGCTAGGTAGCATAAGTGGTTGGAAAGTGGTCCTAGATCCTTACAAATTTTGTATTTGGGAACTAGCAAAATGTTACTAACTGTAAGCCTGAGCTCAAGACCCACTTGGACCTGTGCTACCTGGTCTAGGGAGCCTGCTTTGGCAGGGGGGTTGGACTAGAGGTCCCTTCCAACCCCTACATTCTGTGATTTGGTACTGTGTGAGATTAGATTACCATGGAACGTATAACCACTGTGCGACTTTTTCACTAAAATTAATGAACTGTTTTTTTCTGCAGTAACTCACAAAGAAAAGAAGGGTTTGTCATTAAACAGCTTCCATACCCCTTTGCCTCACACAAAGTTTATTTCTCAATTTACATGAAGAGAAGGGGAAATTGTAGTAACCCACTGACAGTTGAACAGCAAAGAAAGGATAAAAGCCCTTCCCTATAGTCCTGATACTACTTGGTTGAAAGACAGAGGATGCTGACAAATACTAAAGAGAGAAGTACAGAGGTGGCTCACCAAAATTATGTGATAACAGTCAGTGATCCTAATAAGACTCTACCAAGCAACAGCCAAGCTGTCAGATGGCATATCCTAGAGGAAGCAGTATAGTCCCAATATTCCAAAGACATCCTGCCCGAAGACCACACGGAACTGGGAGGAATGCATTCCTTAAAGTTTAAGGAATAAGGCTGAAGATGCATCTACTCCTAAAGTGAGGTAGCTCTTTCCCTCAGCTCCAAAACACACACAAAAAAAATGAAGGACGTCTGTATGAGATAACATTAGCCCTACGGCGAACAGATGAGACCACATAGGAATATGATTTAAGTTGCAGATGTAGATGTTAAGTTAACAATTGCAAGTTTATTACACCTGTTCATCTCAGGCAGATCATTTTCCTTGGCATCCATATTGGCCAGTGAGTGGATGAAATCCTCACTACTGTTTTTCCATCAGTATCTAAGTAATATATAATTTTATGAACCCATTTATTGTTCCTGTTGTGTTTCCAGTTCACTGTAATTTGGGCTGTGATAAAAGTCAGAACTGATTTAACGATATGAAATCCCAGAACCCCTAAAAGCTGTCACACTGTTCTACACCTATTTGTAGCAGGATATACTGGTACAGATATAGCTTAACAGTCAGAATTGATGATACACAGATGAAATACCAAGAGAAAGCAAGAAAATAATGTAAGTACTAGTACTTCATGTACATGTACTTTGTACTAGTCACGATGAACTAAAGAAACATCATGTGACCACAAGGCTTTAGTCCAAACATACATTTTTCTAACTCTGTACATGACTGAACAGTCAGCAAAACTGCTAGGTCAGCAAATGCTTTGGGAAGCAGAGATCTATTAAAAACAGAACAACACAATAGATAACTTGGGAAGGGATCTTTGGAGGTGACCTAATCTAACTTCCCTGCTCAAAGCTGGTTCAACTACAGAGAGCTGTTTGGGACTGTACTGAGACAGTTTTGAATCTCTTCAAGTACGGAGACTCCACAAAATCCCTGGGAAACCTGCACCTGTGTTTGATCACACTTACATGAGAATGGTATATTTTTACTTTGAAGTGGAATTTCTGTATTTCAGTTTGTGCCTGCTGCTTCTTTAGCTTTCACTGGGTACTCCTGAGAAGAGTCTAGGCTCAAACAGTTCACTCTTTTCACCTTTGATGAAACTTTCTGTGAGCACCAAAGCCTGAAAACATTATCATGTGAATTTTGGCCCCAACTTGTTCAGTTTAAATTTCAGTAAAAACAGCTTAATGTAGAAAGACAGAAGAATGGCATAGAGTTTTCTTTTGGTAGTTTTTTCTACAAAATTACATTTAAGATCAATGAAACCTGTGAGCTACAAGGGAGCTTCAACACCATGTCTACTTGTTTCTCCTATGTCATGCTCAGAATGTGCTTAGGACTTAGCATGTTTCTTACTTTGGATGAACCTGAATGTAAGCAGATATAGATCATGTACTGCATTAAAAACAAACAAACAAACAACCACCAAAAAAAAAAAAGAACACTAAAAAAAACTCCCTCAAATAAAAACCCCACAAAACCAAACTGAAAATAGCCTCTCTCCTTCATGTTAGTAAATGATAATCTGTATGTCAGCAGTTCACATTCATTCACACTCCATACCTTTATTCCAGCATTTCTTAGCATCTCTAGAGTTGGTCTAACATCTGCTTGCAGTTGATCTTCAACTCCAGTGAGACACAGCAATTCCATTTCCCGCTCCAAACTCTCTACAACAGCAGCAACTTTCAGGTTTCTATCATGTATGCTTAACTTTGCTTGGTTATATCGACTCTGTGCAAACACAAAACCACTTAGACTTGGTTGTTATTCAGAAAAGAAAAAGAAATAAACATTTTATCTATCAATCGGTTATAATAAAAGGTTGTATTTAAACATCTTCAATAGAGAACAAGGTTAAAACGGAGTTCCACATGTTCTTCTGATGAGTCATCTCCAGAGAACCCTATGAAAACCTATTATGAATCAGACATCATCAGCAACTGCCCTGATCTTTGAGAACAAGTTGATTGTTCAAACATATTGACATACAGAATTAATATTCTGGCTTCTGGGGAAATATAATCCAGTCACATAATAAATTTAAACAGTATCCTGCATATAACTACTAATAATCACTAATGAATCTATAATAGTGTGTCATACTCCAAATATTGATATTTTTAATATGAGTCATCTTCTTTAATAATAAAATAAAAAAGAGGAATGTTCCCCTTGAAGTAGCAAAACAAGGCAAAATACAAGAGTTATACTAGTAATATCGATCACTCCATCTCTCCATACCTCAAAATCTTGATACTGTTCTTCAGTCAGTGACTTCTTGGCAACAACCAGAGTACGGAGCCCTTCTCGAGCCATATTACCACACTAAATGGATCAAAAGATATGCAAATAAGTAACTGTGTGCTCATATTTCACACTATATGACTACAAGCTAACAGGGTATAACTGTAGCATATATGCTAATGTTTTCTTTAGATTGTAGATGAGTTTGGAGAAACCACAAAAAGAATAAAAAATTTTCACTTCAGTTTTCTCAATGTGGTACACCATTGGCAAGCCAATTAGATTTTTTTCTCCCAGCTTAAAGAAAAATTCTTGTAGGTGAAAGTTTAAAAATATAACTGTTTTTAAAGCATGCAAAAGAGCTAAATTTTTGTTTTTCATAGAAATGCCAGAAAAAGGTATGTAGAATAAAATACCCATGGAATATATAAATAGCATGTCATAGTGAAAAACAAGGCTGTCCATTGCTAAACACGTATTGATTTGACCTCATAAAGCTAAATAAATTAAACAAGTATTTTACGATTAATTGTGCATCATTATCGCCAAAAGTAATTTTTATGACATTTTGCTAGGTCTTCAGGGAGTTTAATTTATTCATGTCCCTGAATAAATCAAGCTGCCCTGCAGCAGATATTGATTCATATTGCCAATACCATTATGAACATACATGGTGTAATCATTGTATTAACATATTGTCTGTATGTAGGGTCAAAATAAGATGATTGCTGGTACCTACTAGAATGACACAGTGAAAAATACTTATCAGTTTTGAAGACTGGTCACTAGCTATGTGATATCAAATTTAACAAATATGGTAAAAAGCTATTTCAATTTACCTACACTGCATATTAGATTTCGTAATTCATAATCATACTTCACTGCAGAATTCAATTAAGGTTATTTCAGGATAAACAGATTTATAAGAAAATACTTCTCAAAAGTAACTTGGTTTCACATGAAAGATCAGTCAATGAAAAACAAATGTTCTTGTGTTGAGTATGGAGACTACTAACTATGTTTTTCTCTATGCATTTTACAAGAATACAGAAGAATTCCAAACCATTAAAACTCATTCAGCATATGTGTAACTGAACTTGAAAAGCCATTATTGTATTGGTTCAGGATCTCTTAAACCTACTCCAACAACCTCTGACATTTCTGCTATATATATATATTTTTTTTGTTTAATATATATTTTGACAATTTCTTACCTCTTCTTCTAACCAATCATTGTACTGAACGATAGTGGACATCGCAACATCTGCACCCTTCATGTAAAATGTAATTTCTCCTGAAGATTCATCCTAAAATTTTACAGAAGAAACAGAAAAAAGATTTGTTCATGCAGTCCAAAAATGACCTACACAAGCTGTCTTCTGAAGTAGTCAACAGAATATCACCTACTAAAGATGAAGTAACTTGCAAAGGGTTGAGTAAGTTTTACTTGACGTTAACATTTCCAATGACTTCTCTAATTCCAAAGTGATGCATGTTCCCTACTTCCCTGCATAAGACCAGTTCTAACTGAAGTCAGTGTATCAGGTTCTCAGCATCCATAGCATGCCTGCTCTTCCTGATTTTTAAAATGTCGTTATTATGCCTGCTCTAACTCCTGAAATATTTTTTTCTTTTGTGACATTTATTCTTAATTTAAAAACAGAAAGTTTGCTCTGTACCTTTCAAGTAACTGGAAATTAACAAATAATGGTGTTATGAATGTAACAGATATTTTAAAGATTAAACATTCATTACTTAGTCTAACAGCTCACGCTCAGGCGCTTAAGTACTACCTGAATCAGGAGTTTGTGATGCATGATCTGTTGCAGAAATAACAGATTCACTGATCTGCAGGCTTCTCATAGTATCTCTGAACATGTCTCTTAACACATTGTTATAACAGGCTTTTATAGAGTCAACCGCATTTAGGAAAACACAGACTTCCCAAGTTATCTCCAGACCTGAGCCCACACATGCTGTCTGAAGTATCTCTGCTCAAGGTTGATGGCATGCTTGGTTTGTCATCCATCAGCAAATATGGAATAGGATGAGTTTAATACGTAGTTAACTAGGATGTAGCAGAGATTTAAACATGCAGCCGTAGTGTCTAAAGCTGTTCTGCTTGTCTGCTTTTAGTCAGGAAGAGGCAGAAATACATAGCGTGTGCGTGTCTTGATATTAACAGAGGTTTAAACCTTCCTTTACATGGCGTGGTGGCTTCCTTGCATTTGAGGTTTTAATAATCATTATTATGTCTCCACCTGGACGCCTAACAGACAACTAAGCACGTATCTGGGACACTCAGGCCCTGGGGTGTTTTAGCTGTGTATGCATGCCTAAAGAAGCAGCAGCAGTAGTAGCAAAGAAGGATAAACTACTACTGCAACAGATTTCCCACAGTAGTTTATCCCTTGAAGAGGTAACATATTTTGCATGAGAGCAGCAAATTGAAAATTAAAAATGAAGGCTTAACAGTAACTTGCAACATCAGAGCTTCAGCACAAAGTAGTGAAATATGTTCCCATGTGAGAGAAGAGTTTGCCCCTTTCAAGGCTCTCTGCAACATCAGGTCAGCCTGAATTTCACACAATTGCTAGTCTAGCCAAATGTATGCTTTCCATTTGAAAATCCTGTGAAATGCATTCCTTGAAGGATCAAGTTTCTACTAAGAAATATCAAAATAAACATTCAGTATAGACAGCCTTGGAGAAATGAAAACCAACCGCCTAACACCAAATTACCCGGACTATGATTCCCATGCGCTTGCTTTCAGAAGTGAAGGGGAATATCTGCAGAATATAGTATGTCAGAATGTGTCCACCAGGGGTCTTCAGTTGCATGGAGGTCAAATCCCTGCTAACTAGAGTAAGACCAACACTCTCTGTCCACTGCACCAGAGCAACCTAAAGAGAAAAGAAAATGGGACTTGTAACTGATCTTTCATGTTTAAGTAATGTTATCTAAATTAGGGTAAAGTCAAAGAGCTGTTAGGCTAAAACAAAATAAAACTATTTCGGATCTATAACTGAATGCACATTTAGACACTGCAATCTGTAAGTGGATAAACAAAGGATCTAAAAAGTTTTTAGCTCATTTTATACGCTTGCATTATTTTATTACTTTCTGTGTGAACAATAATAAAATTAAGTTTTTACTCCAAACAATGGGATAGAACTCCAACTTGCAATTCTGCATCCCATGAACACATTTGTAAAATTCCCTTCTACAAAGCCAGAAAAGCTGCATTATAGGTAGGTGACACCAGAAGTAATGTCTCCTATTTCTTTCTACAGAAACTACAACAGGTACAAGGAGCACAATAACACTATTTGATAGAGAAATATTCTCACCTGCAAAATGTTTTTTTTCAACAAAGTCACCACCATTAGCTGTGCAATTTCAGCAGCCATGAATAAGAAACTGCACGTTGTGCTTGTAAAACTCTGCACAAGCAGAGGTGTCCCAATGCTGTCAGCACTGCTGAAATGCACCATTCACCACTCCTCTGTGCTCATATCCCTTCTTTGTCTCCAGAAACATTCATCAAAAGACAGTGGGTGCCATTTTTTCCACATGGAGTAATTCAATGACACACCTTTTCTACATATGTATTTCCATGTCAGATGACATTTTGTCAGACTGCCCCTCTGCTGCTATCTGTTGCACAGGAACAAAATGTAAGGGAATACTGGCAGGAAGGTGCAGCCTTCATATAATAATCCCTACTAGCTACCATTACATTGTATCTTAAATAAATGCCTCAGTGATTCTAAATTTATTTATTTATTTATTTAATTTTGGTGCTAGAGAGTGCACAGCATGTAGTTTCAACTTCCTTTTGTGTTATTTTTAAAATAATGCATCAGGTATTTTTCAACCATCCTAAGAAAAATTGTTTTACTGTTAGTTAGGTTCCACATCTAATGGGCAGTTTAATAAACAAATAGAAAAATAAAAATAGAATTTAATTACTTTAAGTGTTAATGACAATTAGAAAACAGGTTTTTAAAGAAATAAAAAGGTACTTGTAATGAAGATCCACATGCATTTTATGGAATGCTGTAAATCTCAAGCACTGCGATAAAAGACATGCAAGTAGTAAAATACTCAGGTAAGTTCAAAAGACATGATGACTAATGACTAGTAAGAATTTCATCCAAACTGAGTAAATAATCACCACATAGCTTCTAATGAAAATCTGAAGTAGGTAAAAATACGTTATACAAGCCCCCAAGAAATCCTAATAGTGCTGACTGCGTAGGCATCAATAAACAAAAATATGCTGTGATGCAGTTAAGGAAGGGGAAAAGAACACACTTTAAAGAGCTCCATTTTTAAAACCCTAAATCACAGGAAGTCTTTTTAGAGATTTTTCCTCTTCAATAAGAGTACCATATAAGTTGTAAATGATCCAATACTCTCGAGGTTAATTTTCAATTTTCACAGTGGAAGGTTACTATTACATTCTGACCTGTAAATTGCATCTTTCTCCTAACACCCTATCATCTCATTTGTGTCCCTCTGCAGCTAGGACTTAAGTGTTCTATATTTGGTGACTCACATCTGTTTAATATTTCACTTATGCTTGGCTTCATCAACTATTTGAACTAGCATTTTGCGGCACAGTCATTTTGAATTCTTATACCTGGTCTAGTGGATGTATTTTCTCTTTTTTAAATTGATCAGTGCGAGTACCACAGCAGAAATGGTCAGTAAGACTCAAGAATCAAAAACCTAAAAAGTAACTGAATAAACCTGACAACAATGCATTAAGTTTAAGTCCTGTCAGAATTCACAAGAGCAGTTAGACCTTAACAGTACCCCAAATAACAGTCAAATCATTCAACTAAATATCTGCAGATTTTAGAATATACAAATATTTAAAAGATGTATTTCACAGATGGCACAAAAATCTAAATTACCAATCTGCACAAATATGTATATACTGTATCACTGGCTGTACAGAGTTCAGAAAAAGGATTCTTAGATAACACTTTTCTTGAGTTTTCCCCTCTACAGGTATATTCCATTCTCATTCAATAGGTTTCTGAAAACTTAGATTAAATTGGTCTTGCAATTCAGCATGCAAACATTAAGAACCCTGAGAATGGCATGTAAACACAGTAGCTGTAGCTACTACAGCATATAAGATGGAGTCACATAAAGCAGTCAAAGGATAAGCAAGCACAAAAAACTTAGCTGGAGATGCCATCACTTTGCTTTGAATAAATACGAAAAATCAATTCTAATTATAAATATTTGCTGATAACTATTAATTTCCTAGTATGTGCAGATGAAATGGAGTAAGTCCTCTGAATCCACATGACGGACTTGTGACCTGTGCCTCAACTCATTAATCATGTAGGGTGCTCAGAAAGGGAAACACAGGGAGTCAGAGAACTGCTGTCATATCTAACTTGCTACTTCTCTTCTTTGGTAGCAATCCAATGACCAGAAACAGTTACCCACCTCTGATGGTCCAAGTAATACTTCCACATTACAAAAGAAGACAACAAACATCTGCATTACGATCTGACAAAACTACTGAGAAACATCTTGCTCATCATTTCTTACCTCAAATCTTCCCAATTCTCCTTATCGCATGCCCACTGGTGAGGTCCAGTTGCCCCTGTAGGCAGTTTATCTCCACTAGAAGCCACCATCCCTAAGAGTTGCCTCACTTCACAGCCCCAAATACTAAACTTCTCAGTTATCATAGTGCCTGAATCCTCCTTTTCTTTCTTGTCCCAAAGCTCACTTCCTCACTTACTGCATTTCTTGCAATAAGGTGTGGTGGTTGGCATCACTTTGTGGACAGTTTCACATTTGAAAGCATCTCTTTGGAGCTGTTTCTCTTCAAATGGGCGTGCTCGGGAATGTTGACTGGTGACAGATCTGGCCTGTGACCAAATAACTCCAGCTTGGTAGGAGAGATAGGGAGATTATACCACTGTATCCTGTGAAGATAAGATACAAGTTGTCTCCCAGCTCCCTCTTATCTACTTGCAAGGCCCGGAGCTCCTGCTGAGGTCCAAAAGCCAGAAGCTGTCACTCCAAGAAAGCTGGCTTGACCACTTTGGACTTACAAATAGTTTGTACTGTCATTGGAATAAAGAAGTCATCATCAACTGAACGACACAACCTCCTACAACCCATGACTTCTGAGGGTTATTGTCTGAACTACAAGCAACGCTGGGTTCACAGAGGTAACTATCTCTTGCTTTATACAAAGACTCCTGGCTTTTATTTCCTATCTTTTCTGTCGCCCGTCTTCCCTTCCCCATCTCCCTAAGTTTATTTGTAATACCCTGGTTGGGCTAACATTTGACCCATTGTGTCTTAACATAGCTGTTGGGTATGCATATATCAAAAGAACCTCCTCTCCCTCCTATAAATTGGAGCGAGACACATAGCACAGATTGACAAAATAAAATTCAGAGACTTCCTAAGGGAACTCTCAGTTAGTGATCAAAGCAGTATCCCTAATTTAGCTTGTTTCCCTTTACGACTACCCCAGGAGGTACAAGTTGTTTCTCTGAGCATGACTGCGTGTCCAGCTCAGTTCTCTCAGGAACATGTGGGACAAACTGAAACTTCAGCAGCACAGTTGTTATAGACCCTGCTGGTAGCTCTGCATGTTAATTCAATGATTTGAGGATGATCATCCCATTTGCTCAGAAATGTTCATCTACTGAACTAAAAGAATTCAGTTTATAAACATCCTAGGCAGTTTCTAGTAAGTTCTATAAAATATACAAGACTTTTAAATTGAGGATGAAGTTATCTATTCCGTCAGTGTTGAAACACAAAAGCACAAAACAAAAACCCTTACTCCTGGAGGTTCAGAACTCTCTACTTAATCGGACCATTAGACTAACCTAAAACTAAACACTAATCAGCAATTTTAAACAAGAAAACACTTCAGAAAACATGTGACCCAATAGGTCACTAAAACATTGGTAAATTTAGTTTTATCATAAGCCAATTCTAGATGATCATTTTTCAACTGTTTGTAACATTATTACTAAGGAAAAAATATATTTTACAAGAAGTTCCATTAGCCTATCAGTCTCTCATTTAGTAATATGTGGCAGAAAAAGCTACATGCATCTAAGTGCACAATTCAATAACCAAAATAAAGGCTGATGTGCAAGATGAAGCAGATTGTCTAGAGGCAGGATTTAAGTGAAGTCATATCTTTATTTTCAACTTTGAGGATGAAAGAGTGAAATAATTCCCTAAGAAATAACAAAAGCTTGCTTCTCTCCTGGATGGTGTTGAATTGCTTTAGGCCATTCAATCAATAGGTACAGGAGTGCCCCTTATTCAGCTCAACTCCATGACCCTCTTTGAACCCTCCTCACCTTTCCCCATGAGGATGAATGGCTCGCACAAGTCAGAGGACTTTCATTCCCACTCAGGTTAACATCTGCCCCATCCTTCCTCTGGATTAGTAGGAAATACCAGGTATTGCTCAAGCGTCTTCCTGATTTTTATTTATGGCAATTGCAATTGAGTCCTTTTGCTCCATGTGAAAGATAACCACCTCTTGTTACCTGTCATCTTGGAATGACAGCAGGAAGAAGTCCCAGTTGATGAATAACTGATATAGCCACTTGAATAAAAAAAGGTTACTAAATCCTGAAAACCTTCACTTACTAGTTCCATCCTAAAAGGTTGTTACTGGCTAGCCTAAGATCCAAAAAATGTCCCTAAACTGCTCTTGGTTGCTTTAGATACCATATCAGTCAGGACTGGAAGATACACACCATCACAGCTTACTACTGGTCCCTTTGAATTCTAGGCTATTCAGAACTTATCTGGTCTAAGCAACCTAGTACAGTGACTTACTGTGGATGAGTAGAAAGCAGAAACAAACAAAAAAAAATAAAAAATCCCACTCAGTTTGAGTAAGTTAAAATGGAGGTTGGATACTTACTCAACTGAAATATAATCTTTCATCAGTCAAGAAAAATAGCATATTTATGTGAAAAAATATTCAAAACCCTATTAAGACTGAAATTGTCAGGTACCTGAGTATACCTTCCTTCATAGGAACAAGATTAGTAATTAAAGGTTCTGATAAAGGAACAGTAAGAAGCCTCCACAGAGACTTCCCCTGGTTTTCACTTGGTTATGTCCAGTCCTGCATAAGTCATTTTGCAGTGATATTGCAACCATGTTCACATTTGGTCACATACTGTGCTGACCTGGTTCTGATGCAGATTTTGGACCTGCCTCAGAGGTCTTCTCACAGCTATATGACTGTGGTTGATGCCTGCTATTGCTCTGGGAGCTGGTCCTGACTTTATGACGATTTCCTTGAATTCAGATGTGTCTTACCATCATGGACTTGTAGAGCATGTAGATTCTCAGCTGTTTCTGTTTGCCACCATGTGACCTGCTCCGCTCACTGCGCTTGGATATTGTGGGACTGCAAACCTCAGCACAGAGGCCCCCAGCAGTGCTATCAGTTTTTGGCTTCCTCATTCTTGTATACAAGCACACCACTGCTGCTCTCTAGCAGAAATACTAGCAGCTCAGTATTTATAGAATATTGCTAAGATAATTTATCATCAACAAGCCACTTTCAACATGTGATATTCTCTTCTAGTGTAACATTAGTAAAGATCCACCACCTTGCAGTTGTCTTAGCTGTTTATCTCCACCCTATCCAGCAGTTTGAGGGTGCCCGTGATTTGTATCAACACTGCTTTTCTGAAACTATGATATGAACCTGACCACTTAGGTGAAAAATGTAAATAAAGGCTTTAAAACCTTTGACATCAGTGAGTGAGCAGTTTGATGAGTGAAGAACTACGGATGGAAATTTAAGTCAGTTTCGTTGCATAGAATTCTCCCATAAACAGTCTTCCTTTCAGAGTAAATTTAGGGCATGTTCATTTTAGACAATAGGTTCTGCTTTCAAAATCAGACTGCCACATAAGGGATACATAGGCAATATAATAATGTGCCAATTTAAAGTTAAGACTATTGGTGTGATAAGAGGGAAGTAGCTGGGAGCTTTGTTTCTCCACTGCTTGAATGATCCCAACAGTTGCTTTTAGGATTGTTCAACAATATGTTCCCAATGAGCATTGCTTTGTTTATACTTATGAACAATGATTTGGTAGTAAAAATATGCAGGCTATCACTTTTCATCAAAAAACTTCAAAATTAAAATTATTAACTTAAAGTACAGCTTGATCATGTGAAAAAAAACTGCTGATCAATATTCAAGACAAGCTATGGAGTAGTTATTCTTTGTAGGTCTCGAAGGTCAGGAAAGTGATGGTTTTATGCTACTGAGTGATTTGCTTTTCACAATACATTGACAAAACAACACAATTAGTCTTGCTTCAATAAGCACACACAATAAAATGAATTAAACAATACAACATGTCTCATACATTACAGCTTCAATTTTGTAAACACAAAAGCTGCTTCACTAAGGGCATATCATTTCCCTGTCTGTTCTTAAATGATTGTCTACGTATCATTGTAATTAATTTTAGAAGCTCTGTTGCCTTTGGACAGAAATGTTGGAACTAAATAACTGACCTCACTTTAAGGTAGTATTCAAATTTTCAAAATCTTGGATTAAAAATGCTTGAAAATATATTGGTGCAGGACAAAGTATAACCAATAAATAGCTGGTTTATGAGAGTAAGCAGTCATTAAAAATCGTGGCTGATCAATCTTTTCTGACCAAAGGGGAGCAAAGGTCTTCAAAGGCTCCTGTTCATAGCATGCCCCTGAATTGCTGTGGTCTGTGACCTTCGAACTCCATTACTTTACCTACTTAGATTATATCCTTTTATGATTGTTCATTACATTAGGGTAGTTGGTTTTCCACAGATGAGCTGAACCCACATCTATGATGGTTGAGTAAAAGACTTTTTATTTTTTTCAGCAAGTTCTAAGTGAATATTTATTGTTTGCTATGCTGCAGCTGTAGAGGACAAATGACAGACAAATGAAACTTTCCACTCTTTTCAGAGAAAATGAAATATTGATCACTTATCATAAGAAACAAAGAGCCTGGCATAAGTAGGGTTCACATTAGGAATACAAAATCAGTTACTTATCTCAGGTTGCTCCAGCAAAAGATAAATACCTCTTTTATGATGAATGTATCTACTTCTAAATGTGCATACTTCCTTTTGGTTATATTTTATCTGTATATGGATGCAAACATTTATAGATGCAAAGAATTTCAAATGAATTCAAGTCATTTCATTAACTGTATTACGTGCCAATGTAATGCTGAAGTGCTTCTTACACTTTTCTACATGGAAGAATAGTTTATACTTATATATACACGTTATTCTTTGGTCTTTATACGCTACCATGATAACATGCAATATTATATGAGCAAAAGACAACTGTGCAAATAACATCTTTCAAAAGACTGCAATCAAGCCAGTTCCATCAACAAAATCTAGGAGAATAGCATTGTAATGTTGAGAAAGTACAATGCATAAAACTGGTTAAGCCTATTAAATGATAATGTTGCTTATTAACCAAACATGTTGTGATAGGTCAGTGATGGGGTTAAACAGAAAACATCAATTGAACCATTTCCCTAAATAAAGCTCCAGGGTGCAATATTCAAAGCACTTTATTCAATAAAAAATGCTTTTAAAATGGTACTTTGGTGATTGGGAAACATTGGCATCATCCGTCAACCTAACTGCAGTAAAGTTCAATAAGCTAAATAATGAACCATTTGCATTATTTTCCTTAGGCTCCAGTGATTTGCAAACACTGCATCAATAGAACTCTTTAAAAATTATGATAAAGACCTGCTAGTCTTTCAACATTTCATCTTTTTGCTGTCATGATGCAATTTTTATGCTATTTAAATGTTTTCTGTAGCTTCTTTGTTTAATATGACTCCACTCAGTAACAATTTCTAATTATATTTAAGTATATTTGTTCAATATAATTTTAGCAGTATCAAACATTGTATTAGAAAAAAAAATAGGAAATGTAATGCTGTCAGTTCTAAACCATGTTCCCGATTTATCATTTCATTGCATAAAACTTGAATTTTTGAGTTGAGATGATAAAAAATCACTGTTAAAAATACCTGCGCATTCTCTTCCTTATAACACAAACGGTTTCTTAGTTGCTGTCTTTCTTTTCCTCTTTGGCTTTTACCCTGAGTTCTGTCATCTGAACACTTTATCAAATTTTCTCTCTTTCTTTTTCCAAGGTCATATTCTCTACTGTTTTCTCAGGGTACCACCTGCATAATTTTCCAGCCTTACAGACGTTTTCTTTAGCAAATATAGGAGGAGAACTGATATTTAAAGTAATATTTTCAGATTCCAAACAACTGAATGAATACACCAAAGCACAGAAGTAGAGAAAAGCAAGTGCACAAAGGAAACTAAATCTCTCTCAATTGCACATCTCTTCATCTGCTTTAGGAATACCTTTGGCTTTTAAAGCAGAACATTTACTTACTCTTCAGCTGTCATCACATTCTTAATTATATTTAGTACTACCTTGCAGGTTCATTACACTAACGCACTTAGCAAACGTGTTTACATAAATACACATATGAAAATTTCTATGTGGTCACAAATGTATGTAAAACATTACACAACTACAATAACAGATTATATTGTCAGTATATCTCTGGAGTAAATAAATGCTTTTGCAACATTTTCAAGTCATAATGCAGATTCGCTGGTATAATATAGCACCACATATAGTATTGTAGAGTTTAGATTTTAGCCAGAGATCTGTGTCTCAAGTCCTACCTACAGTATATTTTTAAAGTGGATGTCCTAGCTGCCACTTTTTAGATCATTGAGAACCAGTCACTTCTCAATATTTTGCAATTCCATGACACTATAAACTGTGTTTATGGTATCTGAGATACATGCAATTGAAGCCAGTTTTACAAAAACAGACTTCATTTTATTTGATGCATTACTAAAAGTACTCGTTATAACTTGTTACTTTTATCAATTAGTTTGCATTTTGAATTGATAATGCTTTGACAGTACTATGTATGGTGATATGGTTGATAAGCTAGATGTGCAAACAAGTTGTATACCAAGAGTAACAGGCCAAGATGACATTTTATGGAAGAAATACTGCTTTGTATTACATAATCTTGTAAAGTTAGAAGAATACACAGACTTTCATGCATACACCATCTTCTTCACATCCCTCAAAAAACTTGTTTTGATTATGAATAAGTTATTGTGACTACACCACTAACAGTATATTCACCAACCAGACACAGCTAGAATTTTTTTAGAACAACACCCCTTCAATCTGAACACTTTCAGAAGCAAAGTGAACTCTAAGTACTCTATTTTCAAGGGTACACATATTTTTTGTGAGTAGACTAGAATTATTTCTATGGTTACTTTGCAGTATCTTGAAACTTGAACTCTGCTGCTCTCTCATAGTATCTTTCTGGATTAAATCTAAGGCAATCACCATTTCAGAACCTGAAAGAGGACTTTTCAGAACAGTAACTCAGATTGAATTCAAGTAGTGGGATGTTGAAAATTTGGATTTCAATGGAATTAAAATGCATGCTTTACTGAAATTGGGTTTTAAATTTGTTTTACACTTCATGCAGTTTTGGCTGAACCCTGAAAATTATGCAGTTGCCTAAGGTGAAGTTCAAGAAGTTTTTGACAAGAGGATTTGAGGTTCAGGCCTTCTTCCACTTATGAATCTTTACATTTCACTAATTGGTAGTGTCACTAGCCAATGTACTTGCTTGTCCATCATTCAAATCTGAGTTTCATATTCCCTCTTGTGTATTTGTGCTATGATCTATACATGTATTAATGTTTTGAGAATAAAACTAGTAACTTTAATTGCAATACTTCATGCAGCATTGACTGATCTCAAAGCACTGACTTCAGAGAAGTCTTAGTCAAATAACTATAAAAACCCTAACATAAATCTAGATCTGCCCTACAACAGGAAAGAAAACTAGACTACTGTAAGTTCAAAGAAACACTTTACCCAAAACACCTGTATGAGAGTTGTTCTGAAAGTAATGCCTCCTATTTTATTAAATTGGCCCATGATGCCAGAGATAGATGGTGATATGACAGTAGAGGCTGAACCTTCACATCAGTATTCTGTTACATTTTGTTGCTGAGAGACAGATGGCAACAGAGGGATGGTCTGCCAAAATGGCATCTGACATGGACATGCATATGAAGAAAAAACATGTCATTTAATTCCTCCATGTGGGGAAGAATGCAGCCACTGAAATACATCGATGCTTGCTGAACTTCTATAGAGACCAAACAGTGGATGTTGGCACAATAAGACAGTGTGTTTCAGCAGTGGTGACAGCATCATGAAAGATAAACTGTGTTCTGGATGGTCACGTACAGTTGTCACCATGAAAGGAAGAATGTCTTGGTCAGCTCATCTGCATGAACTGGCTAATGGCGGTGACTATGCTGAAAAATGGTGTTTTGTAGCTGAGAATTTGCTCTATCAAACTGTATTATTGTGCCCTTTGTATTTGTTGTGGTTTCCTCGGAAATAAATAGGAGGCATTACTTTCAGAGCAATCTGGATATTTCACAGTTCCATTCTTTATAACTTAGTTAATCCTCTTCAGGAGAGATGATTATTTTTGCTCTTGTACACTAACCTCATCAGGGCTGGAAGCCTGGTAAGCACGATTTTCATCACTGAAGTCCTGATCCACCTCTGCATATTCTGTTTCTCCAGACACACCAGCACGAGATTCATATACAGGGGTGACGTTGTGGCACAGTGCAATAGCCTTTACTGCTTCATGTATTCGGCTGCTGACACTCTTGCGGACTTTGGGTGCAGACGACTGAGGTTTCCTAGATGGCGTTGAACTTGTACTGTTTCCGCTATTCTGAGAGTGAACCTTTAAGACCCAACAAAATGGAGAGTAAAAAAAAGTTCAAAAGTTGGAACAAAAAATAAATACTAGTACATACCTACTTTTTTCTTTTTTTACAAAAGGTGATAAACTGCAAGGATAATAGCCATTTATTTCATAAAATCTATTGTTAACTCATTCATTTTTTGACTCGTAACCCTCATCTATTTTGCTCTAGAACTAAGAAGTGACTAGGGGCTCATCATCTCACCTCTATATTTAGATTTCAATAACAGACATTTCAAACATAGCAGGTAACAAAACAGATAACAGAAAAATATTACGTTAAATGAAGTATCCAATAGAAAGGGTGAATAGACTGATATGGACTTTACTTCCCACGCATTATTTTTTAAAACGTACTAAAGTCAGTAACCAATTGAATGAATTTAGAAATATCAGAACACAACAGGAAAGGAGTTTATTTATTTATTTATTTATTTACTTATTCTTCTTTACCTTATCATCTGTGTACATTCTGAGATTAGAAACACAAATCCCCAAATTTATCACTGAAAAAAACCTCCTTTAAATCTTCAATGAAATATTTGTTATTTTAAAGAGCCCTCCATCGGTATGGAACAAGAGAACCAAAGCAAGTATCATTAAGTATAACAATTAGGACTAATTAAAAAATATTGTCAATTTAATTTAAGACCCATTTAATTTCTATGCTATTTGTAAACAAATGTAGTTTGCAGAGTAGCTGCTTCTGCAGCAGGTTGGAATTCTTTTTGTTCTTAGCAGAGTATAATCATTCAATAAAAAGGTATTGCTAAACAATAGTCTGATACATTTAAGGATGTTAGTGCTGGAAAATTGCCAAACCAGCACCACTTTAAATTATTCTTCAGAAATGCTGCAGCTCATGATCGAGTTTGTCCTTTAAGATAGCATTATATAATTCATAGAGAGTAACAGGTTTTCAGTTTTCAGCATCTGAAATATATATAGATCTGTAATACTAGCAAAGAGTCTTCCGTTCACCCTGGGTAACTCAGAAAACCTCTTCAGAAACCATGTGTTTTTTTCCTCCTGACTGCTATCTGCTGAACCGTGAACATTCTGCCCATCAAATTACAGTGTTGTCTAATAAAGGGTTTAACTTTCTGCTCATCTGGCACTGCTTTTCAGCTACCGCTTTAAACCTCTGCATTTGCATTCTGCTAACGCTGATGCCATTACAGGCGCAAATAAATTAAGCTGATTTACTCCTTCTGAATTATGTTATGTTTATTGATGCTTATATAATTTAATTTCACACAAATTCCATTAAAGATTATGCCCTCTACCACAAAATGCTTCCAGTGGGGAAATATAATCAGGTTATAATAGATTTGTGTGTTACATTAAGATGACAATAGTCTAGTAGGTCCACTGTAATAATAAAACAGAACACAAACAAGGGATAAAATCAATGTCACACAAGAATTGCTGCCTGGTTAACTGGCAGCTTCTATTACCACAGATTAAATAAAAACCTCACCATAGATTTGAGATTGAAGCAATTGTTTAATAGTTGCTTGTTTTGTTAGAGAAACTCCTTCATTTTTCTGCTTTAAATAGTTGTTACCAACACACATAATTAAAGCATTCTTTAAACATCAAGCGGCGTTACATAAAGCTAAAAAAAAAAAAAAAAGTCTTTCCAAAAAAGTTTTTTTTATTTTTCAAAAAAACAC